>LOJH01013582.1:7992-24377 GCA_001685095.1 Ellobius talpinus
TCTCTCTCTCTCTCTCTCTCTCTATATATATATATATATATATATATATATGCAAATACACATTCTAACATCAGGAAAAATATGAAATTCAAAGGTCCTACTACCAAATACTGTGGATAAAAGTTGATCTATCCCGGTATAAATTTGTAAGTAATATGTCTTTAATATACACAGAAGATTTGCTGTGGCTATAAATCTCTCTGATCTTTTACCAAAGAATGACCTCAACTGCTGGCATGATAATCTCAGTTTATAGCTGGATGATGGAAAATTCAAGGCCAGCCTGTCTCAAAAACAACAATAAAATCAGACCTTTACTGATACACTAGTGCAGTGATTTGTTAAATCAAATTAGAACTACAAATTATGTTATATAACTAACAAGACCAATTTGCAATGAAATAACTATAATCCATATGTGCTATTAATATATCATATGCCACTAGAATTGTTGAGGAAGAGAATGGGCTTACATAGGCTGAGCTCAGGGTTAGAGCACGCAGCACTGGACACAGCCGCTGGGGCATGGGAGATGCCCTCAGCATTGGGTGGGAAGGCACCCAGAACAGCAGAAGCATGTGCAGGGCACAAAGGCAGGGAAGGTTCCCTATGGAAAATGGCAGAATGTGCCACACTAGTATTCCTCTTCCCTACAAATGGCACTAAAGCGACAGAAAACAGACTTTAAAACAAACGGACAGGGATACAGACTAAAATGCAGCAGACATAGTGGAGGGCAGGAAATAACGCTATACTGAAAAAAAAGTTAAGTGAAATTCTTTTACTTGATATGGAGGACCACACCCATTCTTAACTGAGAGAATACAAACAGAAAGCAATTGCCAGCAGAGAGCAACAGAGCAAAATCTCAGCAGAGTAAGAGAACAGCTACAAAGGCAGGAAAGTCCCCCAAGGAGATGGCCTAAAGCACAACATGACTTTAAAGCAAACCCACTATCATTTAAGATTATTTTATATTGATAGTATAGATAGCGATGTTTTTCTTTAATAAAGTAATTTTCATAAAATAGTGTCTTTAAAACAAAACAGTCCCTTCAAGGAGAGGATGCAAAGCACTGATCTGCAGTGCAGGCTGAAATACATGCACAACTGTTTTCATGGGCAACATCCTTTGGCATAAAGGGAAAAGCAGAAGGTTGAAAAGGTAAAAGAGAAACAGGAGGAGAGCACCCATCACAGGCATGCAGCTCTCAAAGGGAGAGATGCTCAGGGTGGTTTGTTCATTTCCCATCAAAACTAGAAGACTCCCCATAGGCTTTCTCTACCAAGGAATTAGATGACTTTTCTCAACCCCGTGTTTCCCTCCTAAGGGCAGTATTATTCTGAAATCCCTGTGAGGAAATAAGCAAGCATTGTGTGGGCAGGCAGTGAGGGCACCAGTGATTTTACTGCCTCCATGCTGGCAAGCCTCTTCAGCATGCCTCACACACTTCTCTGGTCCTTGACTTGACTCCTGCATTAATGTCTAGGCTTTACTTCTGATGTGCCCCAGGCCCTAACCTTAATTACTGGTCCTGATAGATAAAAAAAATTCTGTTTTGCTTGGTGATTTAACCTTCTTAAACTGAACTCTGATACCCATTAATTCTATATAATGATTCTCAATCATGTAATGTTGGTCTTAATATCCTTATACATCCTTTCACATATTCTGTGAGAAACAAAATGCAAAGGTATAAAATATTATAGGAGAAGAGGACGTGGGTTTACTATGTTGTTTTTGAAATGCTGGGGATAACCCCAGGGCATTGTATATGCTCGGTAAGTGTCCACCACTGACGCACATCCCCCAGCCCTCAAAAGCCTTGCTCAACAGTTCACTGGAGGCTGCTATAGAGACTGCCTCAAAATGAATTGATGAGTGACTTACAGACATCAGCCTGCACTGGAAAGAGCAGCATGTGTGTGCATTAAAGCTACTCTATCATCATCTAGGCTACCCTAGAGTCAGGGCTGCAACACCTTCAAACCAGACTTCCTTTCTATGGCTCACATTCACACTTCTCAGCACTGGAAATTCTGGATTTCCTTCTGAAACCCTCCAGATACTCAATTCCAAAAAGTCTGTAGCTGCCTGTAAAGTGACTATCCAAGAACTATGCAAGATGAGGAAGCAAGCATGCATAAGGATGACTTCTTAGACCATCAGCAACAGATAAATCAATGGAAGATACCGTTTTCTATGATATGGCATCAGGGCAGCTTGGTGACAGGAAGCACTTGACCAAAATGATTCACTGGGAAGGAGGCCATAGGGAAAGAAGGTTGGGCTGGAGAGGAAATGGGTTTGCTTTAGAATGGTTTCAGAATGAGGTAACTCTGAGATATCCAAGAAGAGCTGTTAATAAACAGATGAACATACCACCCTGGAGTTCAAAGAAATCCTAAATGTAGAACTAACCCTGCGAGATGAATGTCAGAATGTGGAATAGGGCCTAGGAGGATAGTACTGAAGCAAAAAGGGAAGGCCTGAGGTGCTCTGCCAAGGGATAGCCAAAGGGAGGAGGGAAGAGCCAAAGCAGTAGGGGGAAATCAGCAGGTGCAGTGACAACAGACAAGTAGCTCGACACGGGACAAATGATTGTGCTGAACGCTATGGAGACATTAAGACAAAACTGAAAAACAAGCACAGCAGTGAGATGGAAGCCATCATGGTCTTCAAGTTGCAAGAACTAAGTAACACCCTCTACCTGTTTGTCCTTTTACCTAGCCCGAATGAAACAGGTTCCTAAGGCTTGGATGTTGAGGGAGGGAGCACAGCAAGAGTCAGAAAACAAGAGCTTGAATAGAAAACCACACATGGCTTAGACAAAGGTCCACAGCTGAAGCATGTGCCTGAACTATCAATTAGGATTCAGCAGACTATCCGTATGCCAGGCTGGTGGCTCATGAGATCTCAGCCCACAGGACACTGGGAGCCTGAGGTCCATGTGTACAGAGAGAGAACCTGTCCCAAAAAACAGAGAAATAGCACTTCTTGGAGCGAGGCTTTGAAAACGGCTAAGGGGAATTACATTTATATCCTTAAACCATGTGCAGTCCATTTTCACAGATTTCCTTCTTTATTAGGTCATAATAGCTGGAGATTTTCTCAGATTTCTGGGAGCTCATGTATATCTAATATGGTACATTCTAGGGTGCTTTCTCAAATGTGAAAGAGAACCAGAAATTATGACTAAAAAAAAATCCAACATAAATCCTGTTTTTTTTTTAAGAGGTACCTAACAGTTACCGGATCTGAATAAAAAGCTGTGAACTAATTTCAGATGTTATTATTTTTCATCTGTTTATCTTGTTGGACTTCTGTATGTATACCTTATATGCATAAGTACATAATTCTATAATTTCATTAAAATAGTACAATGATACTGTTTATTTAAGCTTTAATTTATTGCTTTATTACTTGAGAATTTATATCTCACTGTAGAAATTGTTAAGCATATATATTCAATTTGTAGAAATTGTTAAAGCATATATATTCTCACCATCTATGACCACTTTTCAGAGATTACAATACATTCAGAACAAAAGATTAATTTTGAAAGTTACTGACCTCCCAAAGTTGTGAAAATATGGAAGTTTCTGATTTGAATAACAGTGTACTGTCTGTAACCTATCGCATCCCTAACATGCACCTCCTCAGCTCAACATCTCCCTCCCTCTTACAATGCCTCACTCCACAAACCTGCCGGCTACATCACTGCCATCTGCAACTTCAGTCCCTCAGTATATTCTTGGTGTTTTATAATAGTTACCTGAGTGTAAATACTGGTTTTAACCTTGTTCCTCCTTTTCTGATGTGTATAGAGGGGTAGGGAACAAAGAGCCTAGAGCTGCATGCCAAGTTCCTGTGTGTCTTGCACGTCTAGATTACTTTGTGACATGATCTTTCTAGACGTCTTCTCTGTGCCCCTACCTGCCTTTGCTCAGACGGGTCATCGCATTTCTCTCATGAACTGGAGACTACCAGATGTTATTTTTGATTCATACACAGCGAAATGTGATTACCTTGAATATCATCATTAAATGTGCAATACTTGTTTCGATACTTGTTCAGGAGACGAAATGCATTCAGATTGGCAAAATCCTCGAACTGAATAAGGCAATTCATCCCATATCTATGAGGCAAAAACGTGCATTTTAAAAGTTAATGAAATGACATTTTAAGTAGACATTTAAACCTAGCCTGTATGAAAAGGCACACCAATTTCTTTTAAAAGTCCTTTCTGGATGCTTAGCATAAATGTATAACACATTATCATCAAGGACTGACATCACACTTACCACAAAAAAGGGAGTGGATTGGTACTGTGGAATAATTCCAAATGACAAAAATTCAGTCCAAAATATGATCTATATCCTCAAGGAATTTGAAACTCAGTAGAATCAAAATCTTCTGAGTTAAAGAAAGGTATATAAAATGTAATAAAAGAAATGTTACATATGAACAAAGGATTATTGCTCTTCAGGAAACCATGCTTCTAGCTACTCTTAGAAGCCAATTGACAAATTAATGAACCTTTAACTGACTATTATTTTCTATCACGACCTATCTCATCCTAACTTGTGCTGAACAGACGGCATCTCCTTGCTGTGTGCTTGCACGGCAGAGGCAGCGACACAGTCCTTCCCTTTAACACGCTTCACATGGGCACTAGACCCAGGCATGACGACCGACCCTCAAAAGGCCCCACCTCCTCAGAGTTCCACATGGGGTTTAGTCCAAGAGCATGGGTTTTGGTGGGACACAAGCACTCAGATAAGACAGCTTCAACACGTGCTGTCTCCCTTGTCCACAAGTGCTCAACCCCGTACCCGTCTCTACATCTCACTAAGAAACAGCTTTCCTTCTTTACACCTATTCTTTCTGGACCATCTCCATGAAGCTGTGGCTTCTTTCATCAGTGTCAAAGTTCTCACTACAAAGCACTCAACTTTGTCCTCGTTTCTCACTTCTTTTTTCTATGAGGACAACTGAAAGCCCCAGTTCCCAACATCACAGCAGACATGAAGACTGTGGAGCTCCCTCTTCTTCCACCTCTCCCAACCACCATGACTAAGATCTCCACAGGGTCCATCATTCTATCATTTTCATCCATTATGTTTACTAATATTACTATTATCATATATTTGTCCCTAATGGCCTACCTCTTAAAAACACTATCATATGCATAGGTGAAGCTGGGATTGAATCAATCTTTCTTCCTTCCCCTTTCTCTACAAAGTTTTGTTATGTACAGAGAAGGGAAGGAACTCAGTCCTTTCTGGTATCGACTTTGCTCAAGGCAGCCAGGATGCTGCTGCTCTGATTGACTCCTGGAGCTCATGCTCACCTGTGTACTAACAAACTCAAGGCAGCCAGGAGACCGCTGCTCCGCTTGACTCCTGGAGGATGCTCATGCTCACCCATGTACTGACAAACTCAAGACGGCCTTTGGAGTTTGAGTAGTTCCCTGACACACTGCACCTCTCAGATCTCACTGCACACCTGCTACTGTGCTTGGTGAGGTGCCCACTACAGTGGCCAAGGGGCTCAGTCACCTGTGGCCTTGTTAAGACCCTGGCACAAAGACCTGGCTGTTCTTCAAGGGCTGCTGTAGTAGAAAACAGGAGGTTTTTTCCTAATTTTTAATTATTATGAAACAATATTGCTTTCTGTTTCTTTGTATCTTCTATATCTTGGTAATTTTTAATTCTTTCTTGGAAACTATATGTTATTTGGTTCATTTTTATTGTTGTTGCCCCTTTATTCACTGTTCTAACGAGAAGTTTTTATATTTTAAAAGTACCTTCTATGATAGATACCTACAAATAGCTTTCCTACTCACTACACTGCGCCCTTAATCCCTTAGATGGCATTTGTTCTAGACAGCTTTAATTGTCAACTTGATATGGTGTGAGACCATCTGAGAGAAGAATCTCAACTGAGGCCTAGTCAGTGGGCTGTGGACATGTCTGTGGGACTGTTTGACTGTTAATGACGTGGGCAGCTGCAGCTCTGGGCAGCTGGTGTGAACTGTACATGGAAGCTGGCAGAGTATGAGCTGCTCTGTGCGCCAGCAACCAGCAACCTCAGTGCTGCCGTCTGTACTTCTCTGGCTGGGAAACGAGTGCCTTGCTCACAGACAGTGGCAGGTGGGCCTGCCTGGAATTCTGGCCTTGACTCCTCTCAATAATGGACTGTGGTCTGGAACTGTCAGCCAAATGAACCCTTTCATCTCCCAGGTTGATTTTTTGTCAAGAGTATTTTTTAATTGCAGCAACAGAAATAAAACTAAAATAGTGATTCTGTTGATTTTGCTACAGAAATTTCAGGTTTTTATGGAATCAGAGTACCTGATGCTTTTACATATGGACTCACCTTTGGATATGCCTATGACATCCCCTGCATGTGCATCGATTTATAAACCAAACTTTCTTCTAATACCATCATGGATTTAGGAAATGATTAACTTCAAGATCTGTTATTACCGTTGACTATTAGGCCATACATTTGTAATGATGAAAGTATCCATTTTCCACACTATTTCCTCAGTTATACTACTCCGTTTATTTCCTACTCCATCCTTTCCCTTCACCTCCTACACCATGTTTGATACAGAGGAGAGTTGGCTTTTGTTTCTTGGCTTCTCTACACTACTGCTAATGACAGAAAATGTCTCGCCACCTTATGAGATAGGAAACACAGTTACTCTTCACAACTATGGCATGGGCTGTCACCATTATTCCCATCTTACAGATAAGAACACAGGGACACATGATGATAAAGCCTAACAATGACAACTGAGAGTACCATTAGTCTGCTACTGTGTGTATCCATAAAAAACGCTACCTTGCTGGCACCTATATTGTTCTCAAATACCTTTAATATTGAATATGGTTGGTTACCCCTTTGTTCTTTTTTGAATTTGGCTGCTACAGCGGTTCTGGACCATAGGCTCGGAGTCAGAGCTCCCACAGTGAACTCCTGGCACCCTTGCATACTATGTGTCTTCCTTTTTCTGCCTGTGTTTTCCTATTAAGAAAGATGCAAATACGATCTTTCATAGATTTGTTATGGGGGTTGTCTGAAATGATAAATATGTATTCAGTTCAATGACTAGTAATAAGTCCTCTATAGCAGAGAGTTCCAAAAATATTTAATGTTAACAAAAGTAACTATGAAATGTGAGATAATGTCCTCAAGGACTAAGAGAAAATCACCGCCATCCTATATACAGTACAGGTTGAAAACTACTCTTCAGGACTGAAGCTAAATCAAGACAGCTTAGATAAAGCTACTGCAGGAACTTCAAAGAATGGTCTTCACAAAGAAAATAATCCAAGTAATAAAATCTCTTTTACAACTTAAGAAAATGGCAAAATGAAAATAAATACAAATTTTCTCAGATGACATAGTTATGACAGAAGCAATTCCAGCCTGAGAAAGTGAGGCGAAAAGATTAGATCTTCAAAAGCTGGTGGACATTGAGAGCAGCTGTTTTGGTGCTGTAGAAAGGACTGAGGGCGGACAGAAGAAATGGCTGGGGGAACTGGGAGAGTGGGGATAAGCCATGAACAAAACAACTGTACACATGTGTCTCCTGCCATTTTTCATATTCCAAGAAAGCTCTTCATAAAATGATGAAAGTGTTATAAAGAACTGAAAAGAAACATTTCCACAGTTATGAATTGTCACTTTTAAAAATGCCAGCAGAGAAGTAAACTTTGTGATAGCAACTAAGTACCCGAAACACAAGTATCAGTCAGCAGCCATCCAATGTTTGTGATGACTACTTTGTAATTCTCTGGTTTCTAAGGAGCCTTCAGAAACCAAAAACTGTGTCATTGGGCAATGCCCTCACATGGCTTGCTCCTGTGGTGTGTCATAGTCCAGGGGGCTAACAGCAGCAGATGCTCTATCATTATGTTCAGAAGAAGCAGCCTGTGGTCTGTGAGGAGGCCTCAGGGCTTTCTCGGTTCTATTCCCGGATCTACTACTTACTTGGTTTGGTGGTCTGGGGCTTGTTACAATTTTTCTGTGGTTGAAATTGAGTCCCTTCAGTGTGGTTTGCCTTCAGTGTTCAGGACACAGTGTATGAAACTATAAATCTACAATGCTTCTGCAGTGTAATCTGGGAACAGTCCTAGGTAGTAAATCGGTACATAGGGCACCTTATCATTTTCATACGCCTGTTTTAGAATCATCCTCTGGAAGATGCCACACACCCATTTTAACTTTGTAATTTTTCCTACCTGGTAGTTAGTTCTGATTTCACTCCTAGAGATTTAAGAAGAGGCTTTCTGAATTCCTCTTGGGATATGTGCATCTTGCACCATGTAATAAAAATAAAGTCATGGAAAGATACTTTGTTCTAGCTGAAAACAGCCTAGTCACTATGAAATCAGAAGTGATGGAACTCTCGAGATTTGGCCATTTCACCTCTACATAACTGTGAAAAGAACCTACTTTTTATGATCAAAATTTGGCATGAAATAGCAGGTATAAATAGTTTTAAAAGCTAACAAAATATCCTAAAATTGACATGTAAAAATTCTGGAGTATGTGTTCTTTGTGGCCATGTTAAGTCTGGAAACCACCTCACTGCAATGACTAATGGCTGTGGCCAGAACCGACTAAGCGCCAGACAGTATGGTCTACATTTCAGGGGGATTATCTAATTTAATTCTCTCAGCAATTCAGCAAGGAAGGCACTGTCATTATGCATTTTACAGATGAAGACACCGGAGTTCCTCATGACTAAGGACCGAGCATTTAGTGAGCTCATACTGCTCAGAGGGTTAAGGTAGGGGCTGACTGCAGTCCATGGGATTCACATGCTAAGCAAGCACTTTGACCCTGAGCTACATTCTCACCACACCTCTGAATTTGGGTATCAGAACTCTCTCATCACACCAGCAAGGTGGCACTTGTGTGCATTCAATACACCAAGTCCCACATGGTGAGGTGTACATGGACAAATGTTGGTGAAAACAGTAGTCTTTCTTTAATCTTAAAATACTGAGAGTTCATGCAACCAACTTGACCATGCATGCTTGGACTTTCCTGAGAAATGGGGTAAAATCATGTTTAGGATGTGTTACATGCATGGCACCACACAGTGTCCGAGGCCTACAGTACATCATAATGGATGAATCCCTCAGTGGTGGGGGTTATTTTGAATGATTCATTTTGATAACGAACTGAGGCTTGAAGATACTTAATGAATTTAGCAGCAAACAGGAAACAAATTTTGCTGACTTGGGGCACAAATCATACAAACAGTCTTAAAAGAGGTTTCCATTAAAAGCAATCAATGGGACTGAGAGGCTCAGTGCAGAGAGGTCCCTTACCATGCACAGGGTCCTGGGTTCAATCCTCAGCACCGCAAAAATCCAAATCCAGTAACAATCCGTGGCACACAGAGAGACCAGCAAAGGCTTAAGGAAGATAGCATTAAGTAATGGAGGCTTAAATTTGGCCCTGGGGAGGACTCAAAAAGTGAAGGAGGAATAAATCAGGGCATTCCAGAGGCTGTACTAGGAGATGTAATAGCATCACACTGAAGGACTTCAGAAGGAGAACAGTGCTTCTTATATTTCAGACTATAAAAGGTCCAGTGGCATGGGTTAGCAAAAATAGGCACTTGCCACTAAGTTTATGATCTGAGTTCAGTCCCCAGAACCAAGCATGATAAGAACTGATGCTTGCGAGTTGTCCTGACTGCCGCACATACGCTGTGCCACAAGAGCATCCTCCTCTCCCCCCCAATAAAAAATAAGTAAGTAAAATGCAATTAAGTTTAGTTTCAGACTATGAGTAGTCTTGAATGCTAGCATAGGTGATCTTAAAATTGACTCAAGTTCTCTCTGGCCATGCCCCCCTTCACATTCAATATACCCTAGCATATAAGAACAGAGCCCTATACACGTCTTAGCAAATTCACTATGAAATGTCTCTAGTTCCAGCTACCTTATACCTGCATTGTTTCACAAGTAGGTATTCTTGTCACATTTCTTAGTATTCTTTCAACTATATTATAATGATATCTATTGATTTTTCTCTGTGACCATAGGCATTATAAAGATTAAACTGTAATCATCTACTCGTCAGATGTAATCCTCTTAAGGATTAAGTAATGGAATGGAATGTTTTACTTCCCCACTGAAAATGTGTTACATAATTTTTTAAAGATTTATTTATGTATTTATTTACTTATTATGTATACAGTGTTCTGCCTGCATATATGATTGCACACCAGAAGAGGGCACCAGATCTCATTATAGATACTTGTGAGCCACCATGTGGTTGCTGGAAATTGAATTCAGGACCTCTGGAAGTGCAGCCAATGCTCTTAACCTCTGAGCCACCTCCAGCCCCCAATTCTTAATCAAGTTACTTAAGTGTAGGCCCTAGTTGTAATAAGACCTCATCTATTTCCTGTTATGCCACCAAAGAAACCTTGTCTTTCTTTCCTCATTTATTCATTTGTCAAATGCCCTCCAAACAGCTTTCAATAAATGCACTCACTTCCCCCCTTAGAGCACAGAGTGATCGAGCATTTCAATGGGAAGTGTGATGACCACTACAGCTGGGAAACGCTGGGCACCCAGGCACCCAGGCACAGAGCAGTGTGCTGAGAAGGTCCCCAAAAGGTTACTCTCCAGGGTACTTAGTAAGAGAAAGAATTCCAAAGGCAGAAGAAACATGTTCAATGCTAGAGTTAACAAAATCTACGGCACCTTCCAGAAAGTGAAGTCAATTAAAGATGTCTAAAAACACAGACTTTGGAAGGAAACAAAGCAAACATTAACGATAGAGAGGTAATCAGCATTGGATTATGTTGCGCCTTTAATCTGTGTTAAAGAAATTCATACTTGATCCCCAACGGAAGGAAGGAAGCAGAAATGTGGCACGATCAATTAGTATCTATACTAGGGCATCATAATCAGAGTATATGTGTATTGGGGACTGGCAAGAATAGACACAGGGAGTTCACTGAGGAGGTGGCTGCAGAACTCCAAGCCTCCATCTGGAAATGAGAATGCAGAGAGAGAGAGATACATGGATCTGAGAAATGTTTGGAATACAGAATGGACAATATTAGGTGAAAAGAAGTAGAAGATGAGGAAGAAGAAATCAAGAACAAATTCTAAAATTCTGACCCTGCAATATGATAGGTGAAGGCAAGACAGGAAGTAGAAATATCAAGACAGGAAGCAGAAATATAAAGACAGGAAACAGGTATGCAAAGAGATAGGAAGCAGATATGTAAAGAGATAGGGTCAGGTATGTAAAGATGGGGGTAGGTATGTAAATATGGGGGCAGGCATGTAAAGATGGGGCAGGTATGTAAAGATGGGTCAGGTATGTAAAGATGGGGCAGGTATGTAAAGATGGGGTCAGGTATGTAAAGAGATGGGGCAGGTATGTAAAGTTGGGGGCAGGTATGTAAAGATGGGGCAGGTATGTAAAGAGATGGGGCAGGTATGTAAAGATGGGGCAGGTATGTAAAGATGGGGCAGGAATGTAAAGATGGGGCAGGTATGTAAAGATGGGGCAGATATGTAAAGAGATGGGGCAAGTATGTAAAGAGATGGGGCAGGTATGTAAAGAGATGGGGCAGGTATGTAAAGATGGGGCAGGTATGTAAAGATGGGGCAGGTATGTAATAAGATGGGACATGTATGTAAATCAATAGGAAACAGGTATGGAAAAAGACAGGGAGAATGCTGGGAAGAAAGCTCAGTTGGTAAAGAGCCCACTTAGCAAGTATGACAACCTAAGGTTGACCCTCACAATTTACCATTAAAAAAACCCAGGTTGACAGCATGTGTTTATAATCCCAGCACTGGGGACACAGACACAGACACAGTTGGACACCTGGGGCTTCCATGTTGGCCAGTTAACCCTAACTAGTGAGACCTAATCACCAAGAGGCCGTGCCTCTTAAACAAGGTAGACAGCTCATGAGAAATGAGTCCTGAGGCTGAACTCTACTCTCCACATGCACCATCAATAACTCTAGTCCCAAATGCTTTCTCCTGACCTTTGCAGATACCACTGCAGGTACCAGGCATGCATACACACATACACACACACATACATACATACATACATACATGCACCTAAAACACCTGTAGGCATAAAAGAATAAAATAAATAAACCTAATTCTTTTTAACAATAGGATAAAAAGACCCTCCCCCATTCTTCAGAAAGGCCATTCTACATCTCCAAGCAATATAATATTGCTTTTAAGCTCTATATATGTGGGTAATTTACACAAATACAATGGATACTGAGTGACATCTAATTCTTATAGTGCTATTACTAGAGCTTGGGATGAGCAGTTGAGATGTATCTTTTTATAGCATTTTCCTCAATCCTGAGTCTCAGATGTTCCCAAGGGAGAAAGGGCGCAATGTGTCCTAGGCTGATCTCAAACTCACTACATAGCTAGAATAACCAAGAATTGATCCTCCTGCCTCCATTTCTCATGCCATGATGCATGTAAGATCAGTCGCAGTATTCCAGCCCCAGCCACCTTCCTGAGGAGCCTTTAGGCAGTTGCTAAGCTCAGCAGTGGGAATGGAGCCAGTCATTCCTACCCATTGTGGAGCTCATCAAAAAGGATCTTTGTGGTCAACAAATCTCTACTATGCTGTCTGAAATCTTGCCAGGTATATGTCAGTCTGAGGGCCCTCTGCCCAGTTTTCTTCCTCAAATGTGCTGAACCTCCCCTAATCAACCTACACTTGTTATGTATTTCACAGCAGTTCCCACAGTGCATCTCTTAAGGAACACCTCTCAGCAGGTGTGATGAAAACATACAATGAGATCATGAGTGACTTTGCTATAGTTTAAAGCACTGCTGTCTGATCTGCTTTGGTTGATATCCCAGCTCTACTACTTGACAACAATGGGAGAGTTACTCAATTTCCCTATCCTTCAGTTTCATCTCTGAAGTCAAACTATTAGTACTGCAGCACAGGGTGGAGAGATTCAAACACCTCTGCCACATAAATATTAGTTATTGTTTGACCAGTGTGATCTTTTATTTATCATAATTGTGATTAAGTGTGGTGAACTATGAAACTGTGATTGAGTGACCTGTAGTGTTTACTAGCCAAGTCCTTCTAGAACAGGCTGTATGATCCCAAATAAAATACTCAGTGCTAATAAACTGTTCCAATGGGAATACTTTTCAGTTGCTAATCAGCATGTATTCTGAAATCTTTTGTCTCTATGATTTGTGTTTTCTTGGAGTTTTGTTTATAATATTCTATACACAGAACTATGTGCGTGTGTGTGTGTTAAAGAATCTTGACTGTAACACTGGAGAAACGTTCTCTGTAGGCTTTAGGAAAATGCCTCATTGAGTTTAGCGCACATAAAGATTTCACAGTCTGCAACAAGTGGGAAGAGAAAAAACCCAAGCCCTGTCCCGTCTTCCGAGTCCAAGGCCAGCGAGCTGCCACACATCAGCTCAGCAGCACAGAAACTGCTTATTTTAGAATACACTCCTCATCTGGACTCATCTGCTTCTACTTACTATGTGTCCTGATCACCACCCTTCATTCTTTCTCAGAGCTGTCAGCTAGCTAACGTGCCAGAACACGGCAACCTCAGCCTCCTGACTGAGTAAATGATCTATCTACTCTATTTCAAGATCTCTTTTTTCCTAAGATCACTAAGAAATAAGCAAAAGCTTGATATTTATAGCAGGAAAATTCTATTCTATTACTGTCCCCTCATCAAAGTGATTTTTCTATCTTTTATAGTGGCGTTTCATTTATATTTTTAAAAATAAAGCTTGCCTGAAGATCAGAGAGTAAAATAGCCCCACAGATCAGCCTTACAGACCAGGAAGTGGTAGCACACACCTTTAATCCCAGTAGCCACACTAGTTGCCATAGAAACTGGTTGGTGTATGCCCTTAATCCCAGTAGTGCACGCTTTTAATCTCAGCCCTAGAGAGGATTATAAAATGGGGGGTGGGGAAAGACACCACTCAGACACAGTCTCATTCAGGGATTCCTGGAGGCAGGATCACCATTTCAGACTGAGGTCAAGGTAAGAGCCAGTGGCTGGCTATTTTGCTTTTCGGATCTTTGGGTTGAACCCCTATTTCTCTCTCCGAGTTATTATTTGTGCTTCAATCTTTCAATGATTAGAATCACCTGAGGACATGGGTGCCCAGAACTGGATGCTATAGTACATTAAGTAGGATTCTACAAAAACAAGCAATACTGACCAAATGATATTGAAAGCTCTAAGCAAAAGGAAATACAATTCCCCCCCATGGGGCTTTTCCCATGCTGATCTAAACTGGGAATATACAAGAAGGGAGGAATAGTATGGGCCAGGTCTCATTCTTACTTAGAAAGTAGTTTTCAAGGCCCCAAAGAGTTGAAAAGACCCCGCCCATGCAACTGTTAAAACAGAACCAAAGTCCTAAATTGTTCAGCACTTTATAATAATGATAACGGAACCTGGAAGAGTCAATTGCAGTTGACTGCTACTTCATAAAATAAGAATGTCACCAAACAGCATTCATGTATCACTAAAGCAAAAGTTTTAGTTAATTTCACAAGAATAGAAGCTGTGGTTGGGCTAAGAGAAAAAAAGTTATAGCAAAGACATCTAAGCAGGACTCCACACAAAAATCCGACAAAGAGCTTCTTAATCTTAATACAAAACAAGATCTCAAGAAGGAATGGGCCCTGACTTGGGGACAGTCTCACCTCAGACCTCTTTATAGCTACAGCTTTATAGCTACAGCTCTCTTTTCAACACAGTAATGCCACAGTGTTCCACAAAATTCAGAAATGGACAATTACCACTCTCATTATCTTTGGTTTTTTGTTTGTTTGCTTGCTTTTATTGTTGTTTTGTTTTGTTTTTAGTGAAGTCAGAAGACAGCTGCATGAGTGGACCAGGCTCCCTTGTCCTAGAGACAACCCCTCAGAAGCCCCTCTAGTAACTCAGAAGGCATTCTGGGTTACTAGAAAGAGAGGGAGACAATGTGACAGCCGGATGCTTGGAGGCTGCACTGGGTCTCCTGCAGGTCAGCAGCTCTTCAGTCTGCAGCATATGCAAAGCCCAAAATCTCACATCTCTCTCAGAAACTGTGTTGGTCACTTGATTTTCCCCACAAGGAGATAGCAATATCATTCTGCGGAGTCTGTGGCCCAGGAAGAAGGGTCAGCTTTATAGTGTCAAGCCCCACGTTAAGAAGAAACTTAGCAATGAAAGAACATTTATCATGATCCAGGTCGCACGTCAAAATATCAGTTATGAAATATTCCATACTCTCCACATACCAAGCAAGGCAAAGACAATCCAAAGAATGGAGAAGATTAAACTTATATAAAAACATGGACATCATTAAATCAACTTGACACACTTAAATATCCTAAATATGCAATATCCTTCATAGAATTACCAAATAAATGAGAAAATCCATTAAAATTTACTTCAAAATAACAGGCACACACCATTATTAGCCTTGCCATGAGCTCCTAACTGACAATAGCATTTCCTAAAATATAATATGATATTTTGAATTTTGATTTTACAGTTATTAACTTTCAAATGAGACCACTTACAAGTGCTTAGAAAACAATTTGTTTTTATTGGATGTCACTATCATCTATTATGCCTTTAAACTTTACACATGGCAGACTTTTTAAGAAACTATCTGAAACAGAAAATGAAACATAGCTATTGGCATTGAAGCTGAGGAGACATATTATCCTTTCAAATATCCAATGGTTCTGTGTAGGCTAGAAACTGAGTTTGTGCTTGCTCCTTCTAGAGATGAGCAGAATGGCAATTGGTAAGCTACTCCTTCTGTGTCCACGGTCTAGATTCAAACAACAAGAGCAAAACACACACACACACACATTTGTTATTTTTTATTGTTTTTATTGAGCTATATATATTTCTCCACTCCTCTCCCTTCCTCTCCCCTACACTTCTACCCTCTCCCATGATTTCCATGTTCCCAGTTTACTCAGGAGATTTTGTCTTTTTCTACTTCCCATGTAGATTAGATCCATGTTTCTCTTAGGGCCCTTATTGTTGTCTAGGTTCTCTGGGATTGTGAGTTGTAGGCTGGTTTTTCTTTGCTTTATGTCTAAGAGCCACTTATGAGTGAGTACATATGATATTTGTCTTTGTGGGTCTGGGTTAGCCCACTCAATATGATGTTTTCAAGATCCATCCATTTGCCCAAAAATTTCAAGATGTCATTATTTTTTTCTGCTGTGTAGTACTCCATAATGTAAATGTACCACATTTTCCTTATCTATTCTTTGGTCGAGAGATATTTAGGTTGTTTCCAGGTTCTGGCTATGACAAACAATGCTGCTATGAATGTAG
>LOJH01013583.1:0-22685 GCA_001685095.1 Ellobius talpinus
AGGTCTGGAGGCATTTTCTTTCTTTCTTTCTTTCTTTCTTTCTTTCTTTCTTTCCTTCTTTTTAAAAAATTTATTTAACTTTATTTTATGTGCATTGGTGTGAAGGTATCAGATCCCCTGAAACTGGAGTTACAGACAATTGTGAGCTGCCATGTGGGTGCTGGGATTTGAACCTGGGTCTTCTGGAAGAACAGCCAGTGCTCTTAACTGCTGAGCCATCTCTCCAGCCTCTGGAGGCATTTTCTTAATTGAGGTTCACTCCTCTCAGATGAATTTAGCTGGTGTCAAGTTGACATAAAACTAGCTGGGACAGGGTGGTGGGGAAGGCCTTGTGGAGGAGGAACACCATAAGGACTTTCTAAAAGCTTTTACTCAGGCCTTACCTTAAAGGAGCAATGCAATCACCAGGGGAGACAGGAAGGGGAAGGCACTAGTCTGGATGCTTCAGGTGAAAACTGGAGTGAGAAGATCCAGCCAGAGGGGAAGGTCATGCAAGGAAGTCACGAGAAATGGGACTGGAGCAGAAAGCAGGTTGTGGAGAACCGCAGCACCTTATAAACGTGTGTGCAGTTCTGGGCTTTCCAAAGTTTCCTGTGCTGTTCAGGAGAGCCAGCCTCTTTAATGGAGAGCTGGGGAACTGGGAGGGGGAGTAAGCTGTGTGTGTGGCTTAGTGGTGGAGCAGTTGCCTAGTCTGCATGAGGGTCTGGGTTCAATCTCCAGCATGGGGTTGGGATGTGGGAGGCCAAAATCAACTCAGCTTTCCAACTCAGTCATGGGACAGGCTTGTCTGGAGGCCTAGATGATCAGTGGAGACAGTGTGGGGTGACAGGATCGTGGTAACCGGCCTTAGGTTCTTCCAGCTAGTAATAATGGACCCACACAGTGTTAGCCTCTGTGCTGATTTTACCTCTTCTCAGGGTGTGTGCAGTCCAGATATTGTATGAGGAACACTGAATGGAGCCTGGCTCACAGTAGCCTGATAAGAAACCCTGATCTTTGGGGCAGGAGAGATGGTTCAATGGTTAGGACCACTGGCTGCTTTAGTAGAGATTCAGTTCCCAGCACCCACATAGCAGCCCACAACCATCTCTAACTCCAGTTCCAGTTAATCTGATGCCCTCTTCTGGCTATTTTGGGCAATGCATACATGTGGTGCGTAGTAATACATGCAAGCAAAACACACACATAGCATATAAACAAATATGTCTTCTTTTAAAAATTGAAGAAAAAGAAAGAAAGCAATCTTGATCTTGTCCCTAGCCCTAGTACCTCCTCTATCCCTGGAGGCAGGGTGGAAGTCGTCTCATCCCTTATGACAGGATGATTCCAGAGGGTGCCTGTCCCCTGTGGACCTGAGGACTGGACGACCTAGAAAGTAGACACAGGCAGCAGTTCCTTCTCAGACCCCTGCCCCGGGAAGACCTTTCAGGGCCTCTGGGAGGTGAGCTGATAGCTGCCTCTCTCCACATAGGACTGTTTGACAGAGAAATGGCCAAATTACCCTTTCCTCAGAGAGACTACATCCCCTACAGGGGACCAGACCTTCAGGGACCCTCGGGCCAACGGGGCCGGCCCTCTGGAGGCTTTGTGCCTAGGCCAGTCTCTAGCAGGAGCATGTCTGGATCCTCACAGTGTTGCCCCGTTTCATAGCCCCTAGTTACTTCCACCTGAGTTCACTCAGCTTTTTATTTTCTTCAGCCCCATTTTACAGACGAACAAATGAAAGCTGAGAATAAGGACTGAAGCAGCAGGCAGCCTGCCTGACCCCAGGCCTCTGGGTGTCGTCTACTCACACAGTTCATGGCTTAAGAGTCTGAATGACTGTCTCAGGCTGAGACGTAACCGGGAATCCCAGCCTCCTCTCCGTGCCCCAGAGCAGTATTCTTTCTGCTTCATCACACTGTGCTGGGTAGAAAAACTGCTTTGGGGAAACCAGTTTGGCAGAGGAGAGGGAGAAAGGAGGGGTGGGCAGGAGGAGGGAGCTGAAACTCTGCGGATAACTGCAGAGAACAGGGTCGATAAGGAAATGGGAGGATTGGGACACCAGGGTCCCCAGTTGACTGGAGATGGGACCAGCCCTTCACACTGTCATGCCCAGGCCTGAGGCTGTAGGCTGTCAGTGTTCTTCTTTCAAGACCCCTGGAGAGCCCGAAAACAAATATTCCTCCTCCCTGGCTCAGACAGCCTTATTGCTATTGACAGCAAATGTATTGCTCTAATCTTTTCTCATTTTGCCAGGATGGACTCCATTCTGACCCCCCTGCCCCGCCCAGTCTTTAAGGCTTCAAGGAGGTGGGAGGGAGGGAGGAGCAGAAGGAAAGGTGGGAGGGACAGGCAGGACTAGGCTGTCAACGGAGGAACTGCAGTGACTCCAAACTTGTCATGACCCGCTCTTTAGTGTGCTGAAAGCTCCTAGACACATGGAGGCACCTAGGGAAAGCCAGTCCCTCAACCCAAGGGTATCCCCATGGAAGCAGGGTGGGACACGGCAGGACAACAGACCTCTGCAGAGCACTGCGTGCGCGCGCACCTGCCTATCTGTGTGTCTGTGTCTGTCTATAGGTGAGTATGTGTTTAAGGGATGACCTGCCTGCCTGTCTGTCCCACTGTCCTCTGCTGCCCAGAGAAGCCTGGCCAAATATCCTTTGACTGTTTCTCCTGGTCTTCTCTGCTGAGGCATTCTGTAAGGGTAAGGTGTGGGGTGGGGAATGGGACAAATACACTTAAGAGCAGATAGCTTGGGGAATAGAGATGGTATCTGAAGCCCAGATAAGGGAAAGAGAGGGTTAAGAGGGAGTGGGGCTGGGTGTGGTGGTGCACACCTTTAATTCTAGCACCTGGAAGGCAGAGACAGGTGGATCTCTTTAAACTCGAGTCCAGCCTGGCCTACACAGTGAATTCCAGGCCAGACATGGGCTACACAGAAAAACCCTGTCTCAAGGAAAACAAGGTGCATATGTGCATGCATGGGATTGTGGGAAGAAATTTGTAGCTCAGAGGCAGAAGTGGGGTACTGGTGATGTGAGGCAGGAAGAGCAGGTGAGCGAGATGTGGTCATAGATGTGATGTGGTCACAACTCCAGAGCAGAGGCAGGCCAAGTCAGTCACATGTGCTGGTGGGAGAAACTGGAAGTGGGTGACTGGGAACCGGCGGTCTAGGCTTCTCATTTGTTCTGCTAAAATTTATCCCGAGCTTGTGTGCACACACGCACATCTGTCTCGCCTGGCACAGTGAAGAGCCCTGTCCATCTCTTCATGAATCTTTAGGTGGGGCTGGAATGTTTTCTGTTTACTGGCGGAATGGAGCCTTAAATCTGTAGTGTGGGTGTGTATACACATATACACACCAAATACTCTTGTGAAGTCCCCGGCCCTTCCAGAAGCAACCTTTGATGGAAATGGCTGAGTTGGATCAGAACCTGCAGGGTTGGCAGAAGAGGGAGTGTAGTGGAGACCTTCTGGCTCTACGCTGCTGCCTCCTACTACCAGACAAGTATGTTGTCCACTTTGAGAAAGATTTCCCTGTCTTATTACACAGCTTTCTGTCCTTCCTTCTTTTCTCTTCTCTCAACACCCCTGACCTCATGGTTTCTTTGTTATGTAGCCCCGGCTGCCCTGGAACTCACTCTGTAGACCAGGATGGTCTCAAACTCACAGAGATCTGCCTGCCTCTGCCTTCTGAGTGCTGGGATTAAAGGCTACCAAGCCATGCTTCTTAGTTCTTTCTTGTCTGAGGATGGCTGTGGTGGAATTTGGGAAACTCTACTTCTGGGTTTCTGAAGTCTAATTGAAGGAAGACAGGGATAAAAGTAATAAAAATAGCTGGACTGAGACTATAGTTCATTTGGTAGAATGTTTCTTAGTAAGATACCCCTAGGGTCAGTGCCCGGCAAGGCCTAAAATGGGATGTTCAAAATCATTCTTGGCTGCCTGTGAGTTCAAGGCCAACCTGGGCTACATGAAACTGTCAAAAACAACAACAGAAAAGAAATGAAATCAACTAATAGTCTTGGAGCACAGCGTGTGCCTAGCTCTGAGCTGAGTTTTGTAAACAGTTTGATTTAATCCCCCAGACAGCCTTTACCATTTAATACTACCATTACACCCATTTAATACTTAGGCAAGTGAAGAAACAGAGCCCCAGGAACTACATCTAATTAGTTTGAACTGGTGTTAAGGTCTCTCAAGTCCTCTGTGAAAATCCTTTACAGTCTTGTCCCCAAACTTTGAGGGGCCTTGCATTCCAGTCACACTGCCTGGATTCTCCATTTTCTCTTGACGTCTGTCTGCTTCACATTCCTCCTTTGGGTTGGGTTCTTCTCGTTCTTTGGACTTCACCCCCAGGGCATCTGCCTTCAGCTCACCTGTCCAAAACAGTACCCAGCCTGGTGCTGTCTGAGACCAGGCCTCTGCTCTTGCTGCCTCTATAAGTGCATTGCGCATAGCCTTCTCCAGGCAGTGTGTGTGTGTGTGTGTGTGTGTGTGTGTGTGTGTGTGTGTGTGTGNGAGAGAGAGAGAGAGAGAGAGAGAGAGGTCCTCGAATAGATGCTCAATTTACATTTTCTGAGAACCGGAGGAGGAGTTTGAAAAGAACACCAGGAACAAAGGAGAAGAAACTGAAAGGCACAAGCCGGATTTGGCGGGCGATGTGAAAAGACAAATGCGCACTGACCAGCGACTCTATTCTGACCTCGGGCTCCGGGCCTGCAGGGGTTAGGGCGAGGCGGGATGGGGCTGCCGGGCAAGGGTTCTCGGTCTCAAGTTCCAACTGGAAGGACTTGCCCAACGAAGGCGCTTTTCCTCACACCGAAGCCCATTCACAGACTTAACCACTCTCCACCCGCATCCCGACACTCGGAACCATGGCCGTCTCCAAAAGGCCGGAGACGGAAGAACCAGATTAAAAGCCTGCGCCTTCAATAATCGGCAGAGTCAGTATTGAAATCTAGGCTTCCTAGACCTGGAGCCTTTGCTTTTCCTGGTTCAAGTGCACCCAGCATGTTCCCTATGCAGAAAACTAAGTGGGGTGAAAGGATTTTAACACCCCGCCCCTCCGCACCATACCTGCACACACACACACACACACACACACACACACACACAGCATTTTTTCTCCTCACCAGGCTGGTGCAGCAGACAAAGGGGGTTGAGTAGGATGGTGCTTGCTTCGGGTGAAGGTGACCCGCTCCCCAGGTATCATTTGGAGCTTGTAGATTGGGTGATGGAGTGGAATACTGTCACCATCTTGGTTGAACTCAACTCACCTGCACGTAAATGAATGTTTCTTGGGGCTACCTACAATGGGAAATGTAGTGGTAAATCAAAGGCATTCTACTGCTGTCCTCCTGAAGCTGACGGCCCAGCAAGCAAGGCAAGGGGCTCTTACTGAGCATTTACTTTGTCCAGGGATACGTGCTGAGTGTTACATGGACATCTGAGTTATTCCTCTGAATGACCCAATGAGACAGACATTATTTCTGCTTATAGACGACCGAGGCAAAGCACAGTTAGCATGTGGAAGGCCGTACAGAAGTAACCATACACAGATGCGGTGACTCATGCGGGGCAGGCAGCAGTGCTTAGAGTAAAAACATAGATGTCTCTGAAGAAAGCAGTTAAAGTTCAAGCTGTCCAGAGAAGATGGAACTTAGTCAGATGAAGGACGGGACAGAAAGAGTGCTGAGGCAGATGAACAGCAAGAGCGCTAGAGCTTTACTTCGCTAGTTTGCTAGTGCTTGATGAACTTTGAGACCCGTAAATAGGAGGAGCTAGGAAGGGTGGCTGGAGAGCCCGGAAGCCCATGTTAGGTGAGCTCTGTTCAGGACTTTGGTCTTTAATAGAAAGGTGAGGTGAAATGAAGTTATTAATGGCTTTACACAAGGAAGAACCGTGGTTAGGTCTGCTCTGTTTGTTTTAGGCTGGCCTGGAGCTCACTAAGTAGCCAAGGCTGGTCTTTATCTCTCACTCTCCACTTCTCAAGTGTTGGGATTATGGGTGTGTGCCACCATGCCCACGCAGAACTGCCTTTTTTTAATGTCATCATTGTAAAGAGCTCAAGGAGGGGTACAGTTTTCTTGGTGGTCAGACCAAGACTGAAGTGGACCAGACTGGTTACAGTAGAGAAGTCAGATGTGCCTGGTCTGGAGCCCAGTAGACCAGGCTGACCTTGAATTTACAGAGCTCCTCCAGCCTCTGCCTCCTGAGTGCTGGGATTGAAGGCGTGCACAGTACCTGGCTCACTGTTTCTAGTGTGCTCTATCTAATCAGTATTTTGTCAGATTGCTGGTATCCAGTGAAGGAATTCCAAGACAGATAAATAACAAAAGAATAGAACGATTGAGAGTACATTAACAGGTTAAGGATGAAGAGTTTGCTGGCACTAGGTTGTAGGGTAAAGTGCCTTTCTGATATTGGGTTCAAATCTTTGAAAGTTCTAAAGCTTTGTACCAGCATAATGCCAGATTTTAAGTGCATTTATTAAACGGGATTAGAACACTTCATTTTGTATTTCTGTTTGTTTCTTGGAGCTGTCTCCCTCATTCATGGCTACTGGAAAGCTGAGACCACATGATCTGTATTTCTCTGCTTCCAGCAGAGTGCTAGCTATGAAGTTGGCATATTTACTGTGCATCAAATAAAAGTCTGAATGAATGCGTGAATGAATGAAGGGATAATTATAGCTCAGAAAATATGGTTAAAATGATTGCTACTCTGTCTCCTTCTGGAATTTTTCCTATTCTACAGTGAGACCTGAAACTATTCAGTTATTAGTTTCCAAGAGCCCTATTTGCCTGCCCCGGGGAAACAAGGAGGCAAGAATAATATGCAATTAGTCAACAGGTCATTAGAATAATTGCAGGAAAGGGAGCAGGGGGCGGGGAACCTACACGGACCACAAAACACCCTCTACCCCGCAAAACACCCCACAATGCCCCCACCCGAACTGTGCCCTTAGCCAAAATGGCCCTTTTCGGCGGCGCCCTAACGTAATGCGCATGCTCATCTCCATTTTTTTTGCTCCCGCCCCCTAGCCCCGACGCATGCGTTGTCGTGAGGATGATGTTCTCTGATTGGCTGGTCCGCAATTTTGAACCGGATCTGGCGGCGCGGTTCCACACTGCCGTTAGTGAGGCGCGCCGCGAACGGACGGCAGTCCTCCTGGGGCGCGGCGGCCGGAGAGTGAGTGCCTTAGGCCGGTCGGGCTTGCGGGTGCGCGGGACCGGGAGCCTCGGTAAGCCGGTCCGAAGCCACGAGCGGGCGGCCGGGAAGGGTGCTGATCTGGGCGTTGCGTTTTGGGCCAGTCAGGGGCGTCCTTTTGAGGCGTGGCCGGAGGGGTGTGGGTGTGGTTCCCCTGAGGTGGTCTTCGGTTCATGCCTGGCCTGGAGTGGCTGCGATGGAGCTCCCTGTTACCCCTTCGGAGGAACAAGTTTTTCCGAGGGGGGAAGCACTGGTGTTTGAGGGGCCGAGGCGGCCCAGAGTTGTCTCCCACAAGATTAATTAGAGCACCCCTAGTTGTGAAGAATTGGAATGTTGCAAATTCGGAACCTTGACTGTCTCCGGTTATCTTTAGGTCCCCCTTTACTAAGAATTCATTGCCCCGTTCTCACTGACCTACCGCCCTGAAGCACGTTTCTGATGCTGCTGGATAACAGCTTAGTCACAGCTCCACGGAGAGAAAAGTTAAGGCTGCTATCCGGTAGCATCCCAGTAGTGTGTAGGAGGGTTAGTGGAGTCACCATTTGTCTTCTAAAGTTCTATCACACGTAAGTTAACTGTAACCTGTGTGAGTATGGGTGACGGTGTCCTTTGTAGCCCAGGCTGGCCTTTTGTGCTGAGGACGGACGCCAGGGGCTCATGCATACTAGGCAGGCTAGGTGCCAGCTAAAGGCCAGCACAACTGCACACTTCCGTAAGTTCAAGATCGTCTTCTACTTAAGACTTGAACAAAAAATGCGTTGATTGATGAAGCTGGTGTGCACGTCAAGCTGTGGGTTGCTGTAAAGAAAGGCTGTATTAGGTTTCAGTGCTCCTGAGTGATGATCTTAGCTTTCGGGTTGATGAAAGGTGGTAGACATTTTTTTCTTCTGTGTAGCCCTGGCTGCCCTGAAACTATCTTAGGCTAGGCTGGCCTCGAACTCAGAGATCTGCCTGCCTCTGCTTCCTGAGTGCTGGGATTAAAGACGTAGGCCACCACCACCATGTCCGGTTCAAAGGTAGTAGACTTTTCATTCATGCCGAAATTTCTTCTTCACACAAGAAGGTGACTGGTGAATTAGTGGAGCTAAAGATCACCTGAGATAATTTGGCTCCGGATCTGAGACGGTCTGTCTACTGCTCCACAAACACAGGAGTTCTAGTCAGCCTTATAGAGTCCTTAACATTGGCTTTTCTTTCCTTTGGGAAAACATTTTGGCAATATTTGTCAAGAGCCATTTAAGACTTTTATACTATGATACATTAATTAAAGGCTGTTGCAAAGACTCTCTCCTTAAAGACCTGAATACTGGTCATGAGGAGGTTCACTCATTCTGTGACTGTCAAGTCACCTTCCAAGCATCAGGCAGTGTTCTAGACACGAGTGGCGGCTCTACAGCAAACAGACAGTAAAGTAAGCAAATATATTAGATGGAGACAAATCTTTGGAGCAAAATAAAGCTGCCATTTCCGAAAAGTTGCAATTTTAAATAGGGTAGTTAGCAGAGACTTCACTGACAAGTAAGTGCAGATTCCTGGGTGTGTGTGGGGAGGGGAGGGCAGAAGTGGGGGGTATGATGACAGACAGGACAGTGCCATGCTAGAGACTGCAGGCAGAGGGTAATTGAAAAGCTGTTTATAATTATCTAAATCCAAAGGGAATGAAAAAAGATAGTAGCCCATCAACTCATTTTATTTATTTATTTTCTTGTTTTGTTTTGTGACAGGGTTTCTTGGTATAGACTTGGTTGTTCTGGAACTGCTCTGTGGACCAGGCTGACCTTGAACTTACACTGAACCACCTACCTCTGCCTCCTGAGTGCTGGGATTATAGGTGTGCGCCACCGCCCCGCGCCCATCAACTCTAGTGCTTAATTGAAACAAAGTGGTAATCAAAACATGAAATTGTATGTGCCTTGCAGTGTAGCTCTGATAGTGTATGGTTGACAAAGGGTGTAGATTGGATGGCAAGGGTTTTGTTTCACTGTTTAAAAGGTGTCATTCCCCAACGTATATTACCATTGTGAGACTGTTTCTAAGTCGGCCTGGGCGTCACAGATGACGAAGTTGATTGAGATCTTTAGGAAAAGGCTTTGGGGATTAGTGAGACTCTAGGCGTGAAGACCCAGAAGATCTAGCAGGACACAGAATGCCCGTGTGCTGAACTTAAAACATCGCAATTCAGTTTTCCTTTCCCTCAGTTTAATCTTCACTCATGTTGAGCCCAAGGCATTCTGTTTACTTTTGCTATAGTTGATTTGCTTACAGGAACAGCTGGTCTCATGGTGGTAGCTCTTCTGCCAGTTGGATGGAGCCTTTGATATGGAGCAGAAGCTGGGCATTTAGGGAAATGAATTGTTCTCAAGTGCTGTTGAATGAACGCATCCTAGTGTTGAGCTTGTCTTTGGGAGTGCTTTTCTTTGGCAGCAGGAACCCTACATTGTTAATGTCTTGAGAATCTCTAGAACAGCAATGTGTATGTATAATAATGTTTTTGATTAAAACACTTTGTTGAAGCTGGGCAGTGGAGGTGCACGCCTTTAATCCCAGCACTTGGGAGGCAGAGGCAGGTGAGTTCGAGGCCAACCTGGGCTACAAGAGGTAGTTCCAGGACAGGCTCCAAAAGCTACAGAGAAACCCTTTCTCAAAAAACAACAACAAACAACAACAACAAAACACTTTGTTGAAAAGAAAAAAACTCAAGCAATCTGCCATTGCTTTGTTTTATACTATATAATACTCTTGATGCATTTAAAATACTTGATATATAGTTTTCTTAATAATGTTTGTAGGATGGGTATAGATGCTTTTTCCAGGATACCCTGCAGAAAAACCCGTAATGGTCTGTTGTTCTGAAGGACTGTCTGTCTCTTTGCTGGGTGATTGAAATTAAATTGGAGCCTCAAAGCAATAATAGCAAGCTGAGACTCTTTTCTCCTGGTGTTGCCAAATTGCTCCCTTAGGGATATGCACAGATTGGGACTGTAACACAGTGACTCTCCACCTTGGGGCTCCCCATCAATAACAGCTGAGATTCTGGGCACCTTTTTGTTTAAAGTGCTACATAAACTGATTTCCTCGCTCCACACACGGGCACGGGCTGTTGCCGCATTCTCAAAAGGCAGTAGCCTCTGCTGTGGGAAGTGACAGCTGCTTTACAGCTGAGAGCTGTGCTCTACTACATGACTCTTGTGTCCCTTCACATTTGTGCATCTCCTAGCCCTGAAGCTAAATAATAAAGGGGAGGACATAAACAGGATGGAAGTGTGGCCCAGCAGGAAAATTAAAATCATTCCCAGTCAACACTGAGAAGGACAAGGAGGCCTTACCTCTTCAAGTTACAATTGACTGAGGTATTGAGAGCTAGTAGTGATGCAGAGGGATAGTTTCGTCTCCTAGAAATAATTCCCGAGAGTCACTAACATAGAATGTTAGAATATAAGACCCCCCCAACATATAAAGAGTATATTTTGCTAGAACCAGATTTTATTTCTCTTAAGCAAACCTGTATTATGGGGGAAGAATGACCTTTCTTCAGAACTAAGAGCCTCATTGAGAACAGCTTGTTTGACCCCTTCAGAA
Source organism: Ellobius talpinus (assembly GCA_001685095.1). Taxonomy (NCBI): domain Eukaryota; kingdom Metazoa; phylum Chordata; class Mammalia; order Rodentia; family Cricetidae; genus Ellobius; species Ellobius talpinus. The sequence continues at coordinate 10,777 of LOJH01013583.1, forward strand.
GTTTGTCGTCTTTTTCGGTCTGGATTCTAGCTGACGTCTGTGTTTACACACATAGACACATGAGTCTGCTTTGCATGACTGTCAGGATTCGCAGGTGTCTGAGAAGATCTTTGGCATATATGGTTGATACTTTTCTGACACTTCAGTGTGTTAGGGTGGAAAGAAAATAGACTTTGGACTCAACACCTGCTTTTCATTGTGCCCTCAGTATTTAGTCACTTCATGGTTCTGAGTCTAAATTGTCTATAAAATGGCAGCTTAGTTAATTAGATTCATAGGAAGGAAAAATGTGAAACGTCAAGTTTAGTACTCAATTCACAGCAAAGGCATATATTAAATATTATGTAGCACTATTTTAAAGAATAGTCTATGTTTCTGAATTTCGTGGTGCTTCATGTGGAGACAGTCTAAACAACTTAAGGGGAATCACTCTTTCAGGACCTAATTAACAGCCGTCAGACCCCAAACAACACAGAGTGCACTTTGTATTTCCATAAGCTGTATTTGTTTGTTTTTTGGAGACAGTGCTGTGTAGCCATGGCTGTCTTGGAACTCATTCTGTAGATCAGGCTGGCCTCCAACTCACAGAGATCTGCCTGCCTCTGCCTCCCGAGTGCTGGGATTAAAGGTGTGCGCCACCACCGCCCGGGGCTGCATTAGGATTTTAGATCACTATCTCCTAGTATGCCTTGAGAACAGCCGAGACTTTGCATGTACACCAACTACAATGTCTTGTAGAGTCTGGTTTTTGGAATCGGGCTTGTTCTCAGGAGACTGTCGCTTTCTTCAGCTAGGCAGAGTGGCTCATGTCCTAAAATATCACCACTTGGGTGGACTGACGTATGATTGCTGTGGGTTCAAAGCCAGCTTGGTCAGTCTCAAATAGCCCTTCCCTCAAAACAAAACATCACAACCACAGCCAACCAGCTTCTAACCGTATTCCTTGGAGTACACAGGAACCAGAGTAATCATGAACTAAAGAAACTTGAGTAAACGTGAGGATTCTTTTTTTAGTCCTGCTTCTGTAACAAACAAAGAACCTTAAACTGGATTGGGTAATCTATATTTATTTTGTGTGTGTGCACACAGGGACCACATCAACCTTTAGTGATGTTCCTCAGGAGCTGTCCATCTTGGATTTTTTGCTTTGTTTTTTTGAGATAGGATCTTATATGTATCCCAAGCTAGCCTTAACTCGGAGATCTGCCTGCCTCTGCCTCTCCCTCCCTAGCGCTGAGACTAATAGAATGAAAGGTATGTGTCATCATGCCTGGCCCAGTGTCTTGGTTTTTGGACAGGGTCTCACTGAGACCTGGGGGTGAGCATCTGAGGATGCTGTTGCTTCCCCAGTGCTAAGATTGTAAGTGCACATCACCTGCTCATCTTAGAATTTCTCTTTTTACATCTTGTGTGGGGAGTGCACATGTGCCACAGCATGTGTGTTTAACTTCATCATATTTGTCTGTGGGATTGAACTGGGGTTGTTAAGCTTACACAGCAGGGTCCTTGTCCTCTGAGCCACCTTGGTGGCCTGCACATAGGTTTTTACATGGTGCCGGGGACCAGACTCAGGTTCTCATGCATGTGTAGCAAGCACTTTATGGATAGAGTTATCTCTTTATGCCTGAATAATCATTTATTTCTCAGGGTTTAGAAAGTCCAAGATGAAAGTGCTGTGGGATTGCTTGCTAAGGATTTCCTTTCTTTCCTTGATGATACCTTTTTGTGACCTTGTGGCAGAAGAGCAATAGGGTCACCTACTTCCTTCAGGCCCTCCTGCATGAGGACTCTAGTACCTTAACATTCTAGTCCTGCTGCGGAGGGACTTCAGTTTCAACATCCATTTTGGAGGGACACAACCAAATCAAAGAGGGAGTCAGGTCAGGTCATATTGTCATTTAAGATAACATTTTTGGTGGTTGTGCTTTGAGACAAGGCCCTGCCGTGTTGCCCCCTGGCCTGGAACGTGTGGCCATCCTGCCTTTATCTCTAGTGCTGAGCTTGCTACACAAAGCACCACACCTGCTTAAAATGAGGTTTTTGCCTGATGTGGTGGTGCACACCTTTAATTTCAGAGGCAGATCTCTGGGTTTCCAGTCCAGGTCTCAAAAACAAGACTGCCCCCCACCCACCATTTTCAGTATCATAATTGCTGCAGAATCTATTCTCCTGAACCCCTTAGAAGTTTTTATGTTCTGAATTGCAGGATATACTTATGATGCTGAGATAGGCAAGATCAATATTCAGTGTTACAGTTGCTGACTAGTGGCCTCCGTTTTTACTGGGAGCCAGAGATCATCATTTGAATGGATCGGGAATGTTCTTCCCTGCTTCTGTTCTGCTGTACTGTGTGTGGACCTCTCCATGACTTCTACATCCTTCCTGCTGGCCCTAATGCCACTCTTACTTTGTTCTACTCTGGGGGAAGATGTTTATAAGTCAGTCTGGTTGCTTAGCAGCTTGCCACAGTTAGTTGCTTGGAACCAGATACATTGTTGCCATTGTTCCAGCCCTCTTCAGGTTACACTGCAGCCAGACTTGGAACTGATAGAATTTTTTTTTATAGCAGTTGTTTCATGACTACAAATGAGTATTTCTATACTGTTTAATAGAAAATATTTTTATGCTCATATATTTCTTTTCTGTGAGGTTTTGCTTGTTCTTTTTTCTATTTTTTTTACTGTTATAGCTTGCAGTACAATTTTGCAAATATTTGCAAAATCACTAAAGACTCAAAATAGAGTTCTGAAGTTTTTATTTAGATGCATAGAGTAACTACCTGGACAGAGCATCAGGGGTGAGAGGAATGTGAGGGTCTTCTGATATGTTTCTAAGAATATTTCATTTTCAGGTGAACGTGACTGTTTTCTTCTCTTGATAATTTTTGTCACATTTAGTAAATGGCTTTCCAGACGACTAAAGAAGAACTTATTTTCCTAATCCATTCCTTGTTGAAGTCTATTTGGGGAACAGAGAGCTGCCTAGAAGGCTGGCCTGAGTTTTTATTGCTATATTAGCAGGTCTCTGGGAGGAAGCACAAAGCCTGAAATTGTCTACACAGAGCACACAACAAATGGCTTTTCCTTTGCCCTTGTCCCTGGGAAGGTGTGCATTGTCTCTGGCGCAGGGTGGGATAACATAGTCCTTCGCCTGCACTCAGTATAAATTTACTTGACATAGTCCCTGCATGCATTCCAGCAGAGAACCCCACACTACAGAAATAATTCTTATGCTGCTGAGCTGGCAGTTTCCCCACTTAATCACTGTGTGATGTCACCTGTGCCATTGGTGGGAAATGTGCTGACCGTGTCCTGCCTTTTAAGAGACAGTTGTGACAGGATATTAGCTAAAAGTGAGGTCAAAATAAACAGTTCAAGTTACATTATAGGTTTTCAAAGTCTGAAAGATTATAAAGTAGCAGAAAAATGTTAAATTAGATTTAAAGAACCACATTTTGTTTGTGGTATATAGTCCACTGATATGTTCCTTCCTACTGAAAACAATTAGCACCAGAATCATTATAAGGAAGGAGTGGGGATTGGCATAGAAGTAAACAGAGGTGTATGTTGTCAGTGGTCCAATGGTTTTCTAGTTCATAAATAGCATTAAATATTGCAGCTTTGGTCTGGCACATGCTTGTAATCCCAGCATTTGGAATGCTGAGACAGGAAGATTCTGAGTTAAAGGCCAGCTTGAGCAACTAACTCGTAAGACCTCATCTCAGAAAATAAACAGCGGNGGGGGGGGGGCAAAAAATGAAAACAAAAACAGTAACTTTTTTAAAATACAGATTAGGGTCACAAAATTTTTGGCTTAAGATTCTTGAAATGGGAGCTGGGTGGTGGTGGCGCACACCTTTAATCCCAGCACTTGGAAAGCAGAGGCAGGTGGATCTCTGAGTTCAAGGCCAGCCTGGTCTACAGAGCGAGTTACATGACAGGGCTGTTGCACAGAAAACCCTATCTTGAAAAACAACAAAACAAAGAAATAAAGAGTCTTGAAATGGTGGCTGCCAGTAGGAGAGTGCAGGTGTTGGTAGGTTGTCACTGAGCCTTCTGTAGGAGGCAGCTTCCCTAACATATGTTTGATCTCTCTGCAGAAGATGGACACTACGGCGGGGAACCTGTGGGCTCTGTTCGAGCAGCTCGTGCGCCGGTTGGACATGATCAATGAAGGAAGTGAAAGCAGTAAGTCATTCTGATCCGGTCTCTGCAGGATGGGGAGGGAGGACGGCTGACATAAGAAGGAAACCAATCAGATTTCAGCATTTGGTTTGTATGATGCTGACTGAAATGGCTGAGATCTGAAAGTTGGTGTTCTTTCAGTTTCCCTAAGAAGCCAATGATGGCCAAAGGGTGCTGAGCAGTCGTTTCAAAGGGCCATTAAAATTTATTCTATGTAATTCATTTTTATTTTTTTAGTTTTTTGAGACAGGGTTTCTCTGTGTAATAAACTTCTCTGTCCTGGAACTAACTCTGTAGACCAGGCTGGCCTCAAACTTACTGAGATTCACCTGCCTCTGCCTTCTAAGTGCTAGGGTTAAAGGTGCGCACCACCATCGTCCAGCTATATTACTCTTTAAAAAAAAAATCCTGTGTATGTGAGTACCCATGGATGCCAGAAGAGGGCACAGGAACTTCTGGAGCTGCAGTTACTGGTGGCTGAGAGCTGTCTGACGTGGTGCTGGAAATGAGTGCAGGCCTTCTTTACCACTGAGCCATCCATCGTGGTTTTTAAGTGAACTTTACCCATCTAGCTAGTTTGCTTGCTTTCTTGCTTACCAAGGGTCTCTTTCCGTAGAATAGTTGGTATTAATTACCAATTTCATATTGAGTCCATGAACTGGGAAAAATCTGGATTTCTGAGTGTGTTGTTTTTTTGTTTTCCCTTTTTAAGAGGGTAGGTCTCATACTGTAGCCCAGACAACTGAAGTTGCAGCAATCCTCTTACCTCAGATTCCTGACTACAAGCACAAAGCTACCTCATGCAGATCTGCTCTTCATGCTTCCAGACAAGCTCGCCTCCAGTTTACTAGCCCAGACTTGCCTAAAGTTCTGTTCTTCCTGCCTCAGCCTCCCAAGTTCTGCTGGTCTTGGAACTTACTATGTAGACCAGGTTGGCCTTGAACTTACAGAGATCTGCCTGACTCTGCCTCCTGAGTTCTGGGATTAAAGGTGTGTGCCACCACTGCCCAGCTCTAAGATAACTTTCATACTGCCCTACTTTCTAAAATTGGTCTGCTACTAACATAAGTTCCCTTATGACTGAATTTCTTTCTTTCCCCTCATCTCCCTGACTGTCCTGGAACTCTCTCTGTAGACCAGGCTGGTCTTGAACTCAGAGATCCACTGGCCCCTGGCTCCCAAGTGCTGGAATTAAGATGCATGACACCACACCCAGCTGACTGGGTTCTTTTGAATGAATTGGTATACCAAGTTGGAAGTTCAGTCAGATTAAAATTGCTTGTATGTTGTACATTTCTGTACATGGTTTAAATTTGTATAGGAAAAAATGCCCTCTCTACCTAAAAATCTGCTGACTTTATGTGAATGTGGCTTAGTTTTATCTGTAAACAGGGTTTGACCAGCAGTAGCCACAGCTTGGAATCTTCCAGTATGTTGCTGGTGGAGAGTGATGCTTGTATATAGGTTGAAGTTAGCTCGGGAATTGAAGGCACTTGTGCGTATTGTAGAGCGGTCTTCACCAGCAGCAGGGGATAAAAATGAACGCTGCTGGGGTATCTTGCTTCATGCTGCTTGGGAGTGATTCTGTCATTGCAGATGTTTGAGCAGAGTCCCCATTCTGCTTCAAGTGACTTTCCAAGAGCTTGTGTGATCATTTCTGCTTTTACACTAGAGTATTTACTTCCCCTCAAGGCATTGTTAAACAGCAAAAGCAATTGGCTCTTTACTTTCTGATCAATATTTGTATAATTATTACTGAATGGAATTACAGGCCTTAGATATCTGTAATATTAATCTACATATACTAGAGCATATTGTAGCAGTTGTACTTGAATTTGCTGTGTAACTCTGGTTCAGCAATGTGTGACTGTAAAGGAGGCTGTTTTTTGTTTTATGTGACTGTCCTGGTGTGTGACGGCTGCCCCAAAGGTATCCCTCTTTGATTGCCTTCTGTTCATGAGCTTTCAGTATTTGTGACATCTGGAGCCAGGTGACTAATGAGTTATACTCCATAGCAGATACCCTGGTTAAGCCAGAACTGTGTAGCCTATTGGATCAGGAATTGCTTCCCACTCAGTTCTTATCCAAAGTGACAGAACAGGTTTGTGCCTGGTCATGTTCAGATATGTTTGACTATAGTCTAGCAAGACTTTATATTTGGGATGAAGCTAACTAACTATAGGCCTGTTTGTTTGAGCAGTTGTAGTTTCACTGCTTGGATTATTGAAGTTTTTACCTGTCCTCAGTTGAATTCATCCAGGTTGTGAAGGACTTCGAAGATTTCCGGAAGAAATGTCAAAGAACCAACCAGGAGCTGGAGAAATTCAAAGATCTGTTATTGAAAGCAGAGACCGGGCGGAGCGCTCTGGACGTTAAGCTGAAGCATGCGCGTAATCAAGTAGATGTAGAAATCAAACGGAGACAGCGAGCTGAGGCTGAGTGTGCAAAGCTGGTGTGTACGCCAGGAGTGTTAGACTGGTGATGGGCTTGGGAGACATCATTTGATAATGTTTCTCTTTATCAAATATACCCAGTTCCCCTCCACATAAACAACTGAATTGTTTGACATATTGCCTGTGATTAGAGATGAAACTGCAGCCTGTGACCTCTGTGATCTCTGTTTTTTCAGCTTGAAATTAATATTTATTTTCTCCTTTAGATTTGAAACTGTTTTTCACTAGACATATTTCAAATGAGAGGTATAACAAAATGGCCAAGAAGGTAGTAGAGTTGGTAAAATGCTTGCCTGACATGCACAAGGTCCTGGGCTCCAGCACTCCAAAATTTTTTTTTTAAGAATTAAAATGAGGGAGAATAATAATGAAATTCTAGAATCCTTATCAATCAATTTATTTGCTATTCTGCAGGGGTGGGTGGACATCTTTTGAGACAGGGTTCTACTGTACAACTCCTGATGGGCTGAAACTCAAGGATGACCCTTCTGCCTCTGCTCTGAATACTGGGTTTAGAGTTGTATGCCACCATGCCCATCCTATATTGTTTATTATAAATGCCTAGAATATTGTTCTCCTTTTATGAATTGGTGGCACTGGCCTGCTCTCATCGATACAGGCAAGGCAACTCTAATGCTTTATCTTTACTCTGTAACTCAGGATAAAGGGCTAGACGTAGTTAGTGAGTTGAACAGTGTGACTGGCATATGACATTATTCTTTTGATGTGGCAGGAGGGGTCTGGTGCAAAGGAGAGCTTTAGCTGAGGGGACTAAGCCATCTTAACTCAGTGTTAGATGCCTCAGAGAGCAGAAATTTTCTACATTACAGCTTTGTATCTATTTTAATGTATTTAGTTCCATTATTTAGAAAAACATGTGACTGCTTTGATCTATAAGAGAGGCCAATAATTGTACTGATAAAAACAACACTTGAAGTATTTTTGCTATGAGAAATCTATTTTGAAACTCTTATTCTATATCACTATCCTTTTGGATTAGCAGTTTGATCTAAAAATCTTATAGCAGAGACCCCCTATTCTATATGGAGCTGATTTTACTCATCAGAAACCAGCCACAGCCTGGGCTTGTAAATTAATATTCTATTGTTGTCATGCCTTCCTGAAGGCCCATTTGCATAATGTTGTATTTTAATGTCGTCTGTCTGTCCCATAAATTTAAGTGAAGCTTTCTTCCCTGACTAGTTATGATGTTTTACTCTGCTTTGATCTGTAGGAACAACAGATTCAGCTGATTCGAGATATACTCATGTGTGACACATCTGGCAGCATTCAGCTAAGTGAGGAACAAAAATCAGCTCTAGCTTTTCTCAACCGAGGCCAAGCATCCGGTGGCAACTCTGGGAACAATAGGTGAGGAGCTGCATCTGTTGTCATCTGATCACAAGCAGCACAGCTTTCAGAAGTCCTGTCATCTGACCCTTAAATGTACTGCTTCTGGGATGTGTGCTGAACAAAGCAGAAGAGCCTTAGGAGTAGGGTGGTGGCAGGGCACATAGCCCGCCCCCATTTGCTTTCATTATTTTTTTAAACTTTCCTTAGGATGTTGTTTCACCAAGGGTGCAGTTTTGATGTTGGTGTTAAATTGCACATCAATAACTAATCCTGTACATTGCGGAGAATGCTGAGGTGAAAGTAGGAGTTCAGCAGTACTCACAGTGTTTATTCTCCAGAGAGCTGCTGGGAGCCATAGTGTCACTGAAATAGTTTCAGCCAGGCTTTGAATGTAATACTCCCAGTACAATAAGTATGAAAAGACTTAGACTCTCAGGGTTATTTGTTTTGTTGGCTGTTTGGTCCATGAAGAATCTTGTTTGGTAAGATAGGGTCTTAGGGTATAGCCCTGGCTAGCCTTCATTTATTGTTTATACTGAGCTGCCCTTGAATTCATAGAGACCTACTTTTCTCTTCCTCCTGAATGCTGGGTTAAAGCTATGATGCTCCTATACCCAGCTTACATGGAATCTTTATAATTAAGAAGATATGGGAACTTTATTTTTTTAAAGTTTAAAAAATTATGCATGAGTGTGAGGTAAGCATGTGTGCAGGGTGCACATGAAAACCAGAAAAGAATAGTTATAATAATAGTTGGTCCCCCGGAATGAGAGCTGTAAAAGACTGTAAGCCGCCTGATGTTTGTAGTGTGGGGTCTTAATTGCTGAGCCATTTCTCACCCCCGGTCCCTGTTTTTTGAGGCAGGGTCTTACATATCCCAGGCTGGCCTTGAATTCTTTAGCTTGTGCCTCTCAAGTGCTACAGTTATTTCGTGGACCACTGTATTCAGCTTAGACTTAATGTTTTAAAAAGTCAGTGCTGGGGACTGGGGATGTAGCTCAGATAGTAGAGTACTTGCCTAGGATGGTTCAGTTCTCAGTGCTTTGTAAACTGGACATGGATGTGCACATCTGTAATTCCAGTGTTTGGGAAGTAGGGGCAGGAGAGTCAGATGTTCATGGTCATCTCCAGTTACAGGAAGTTCATGGGACAGCCTGGGCTAGAAGCCTTGTCTCAGACAAAAATATCAAACCAAAAGCCCAGTACTGGGTAATATTCACTTGTAGGAAATCTCAGACTCAATTGGAATCAAATTGAACCTCAGTCTGCTTCCTTGTAGTATACACTCAGCAAGAAAAACCCCATAGCCCTGGCTATAACACTCACTTGCTGCTGAAGCCACTGTGCTCTTCTGCACTCACAGTACTCCATGGAAATCATGGAGAGCAGCTCACTGCAGCTATGGCTTCAGCTTGTGCTTGTCTGTAAACTCGCTCATGTTACCTGACCAATGGGACTTTTCAGGGTACTGGTGGCTTTTGTATTTTATGGTGTCTCTGTCTAACACTGTGTTATTGTTTTTAATCCAGACTATCAACCATTGATGAATCTGGTTCCATTTTATCAGATATCAGCTTTGACAAGACTGATGAATCACTGGTAATAAACATTTGATCTCTAGAGTTATCTGCTTTTGTTAACCTGCCCTGTAGGAGCATCCCTGCTCCTATCCTTGCCGTCCTTTATGATTCTTTCATTGATGATTTCTTACAGATTTTGAACTGGCAATTTAAATTATAAACTTACACAAGCTATAAGACACTGGCTTAAATATTCATTTTCTGGAAGTAAGAATGTGAAATTCAGGATTTGCTGTGAAGTTGAATTTATCTGAAGGGTCTCTGGGAGGCACCTGTAGTAACTGATGGTGTCTTAACTTGTTAAAGCCCTAGCTAGAGGTAAAAGTTAGCAAGATTGACCAGGCAAGGTGTTTTAATATTTGAGATTGGATCTCACTATGTAGTTGTAGCTGTCCTGGAGCTTGCTATGTAGATGTAGGTAAGGTTTATTTGCTGCTCCTGAAGTGAATGGATTTGTACTTTAGTACCAGCATAGTTTGTTTTTTGAGGGAAGCTTAGCCATCCTTCATCTATTAGAAGGAAACTAAAGTCCTTGGGCTTGAGCCAGAAGGATAGAATTTAAATTTCTTGGCATCATATTATTCTTTGATTAAGCAATGGTTGCTGTCTAAACTTGTTACCTTGCTTTTGTCAGTAGCAGAACTGGTGAAATTTCTGAATAAATGGTAATGTTTCAAAAACCTACTGACATTTTAGTCTTTAATGTTCAGGAGACTGGTAGTCCACGGGCAGTTTATCATTTCTGTGGGAGGCTGAAACCTAGGAAATAAACCAAAGCACAGGAAGTTGTTAGTGTTTGGTTTTTGATGGCAAAGCAAGAAGCAAGTACTTACTACATTCCTGAGAGTGTAAAAACTCATAGTCAGTGTTTAGCCAGAGAAGCAAATGTCCATTTTAAGGATATAAATATTGGGAAGCCACCTTTTGAAATAAAGAATTATATAGAGTAGGTCTGGGGTATATTATCAAGCATATCAGGTGAGTTTCGAGGAAAACCTCTACTGTGATAGCTGTTATAATTAGAGCTGATCCACCAGTAGCTGAATTATTTGATCATAATTGGGGAAGTTCAATTCATGTTGCGCTACTGTTCATTGTATGTGCTGTTTTCGGATACTGTGTTTTTAGGGGTAACCAGGAGTAAGGGAAGTACAGGTAGATACCAAAATGATTTCCGTGGTTACAGTAATGGAAGTGAAACTAGTCTGTAGTAAAAAAGCATAGACTTCAAAGGTAAATCGTATTTAGGATCAAGAAAGAGTGATATTGAGGGTTAAAAACATAAACTAGCGTCTTAAGAGGGCCTGTTGGATGGAATATCCAGTTAGACAGTAGCAGTCACTTAGGGCAAGAGTCACATCTGACATGGTCAGTACAGTGTCTTGTATTCTCTAGGTTCTAAAACTAATTAGAAGAATAATCAGGAATAAAGGACCAGGTGCCTGAAATATCACGACAGGGGTTGGTTCTCTGACCTTTTCCTGTCTCTGTGGCATTGGTTCCTGATTCTGTTACTGTGGCTTCAATATTTGAAGGAAGCCTGCTAACTGGAGCTTTGGAGCAAACTTCAAAGACCGTCCAAATTTTCCTCTCTTGGGGTTTTAAGTTAGGTAGTCTGACTTATTTGATGTAAATTTATTTGTGTGGGATTTATGAGCGACCTAAGCAAAGAAAGAATAACATGGTCTAATTTCCAACAGGACTGGGATTCTTCTTTGGTGAAGAATTTCAAAATGAAGAGACGAGAAAAGAGGGTATGTCTGTGTTTTCCTTGCCTTCCTGGGTGAGGCTTGAACCCACGCTCCCATGCACACTATGCAAGTGCTCTCTCTATAGTCACTGTCACTCTTGTAACACATTCACTAAGTTCTCAGGATGTCCTTGACTGACTGTGTAGTGAAGCCTTAAATATTCCTGCCTCCTGGGGTATCTAAGTGGTTGTTGGGATTATAAATTTATGCCTTTAGGCTCAGATGTTTTACAGTTTATAAAATAAGAGTTTTTGCCAGGTGTGGTAGTGCATGTATTTAATTCCAGCACTTGGGAGGCAGAGGCAAGCGGATCTCTGAGTCTACAGAGTTCGTTTCAGGACAGCCAGGGTTACACAGAGAAACACTGTCTTCAAAAACAAATTTTTCCCCCTGGCATTATGTCCCACAGTTGTGATAATAACACTAAGGAGATTGAGTCAGAAAGGTCATGAATTTGAGGCCATTCTGGGCTATTTATCAAGTTTGAGACCAGGTTAAACTACATTGTGAAATCCTATTTATTTTATTTTTTTATATTTATTTATTTATTATATATACAATATTCTGTCTGTATGCCTGCAGGCCAGA
>LOJH01013584.1:5029-24306 GCA_001685095.1 Ellobius talpinus
GATAGATAGATAGATAGATAGATAGAAGAAAACTTGATTCTTGTCTCTCATCCTACATATAAATAAAATTACAAGTGGATCAAGGACCTCAACATAAGACCTGAAAGTCTAAGATTGCTAGAGGAATAATTAGGGAATACACTACACAATATAGACACAGATAAGGACATGTTCCATGGGACTTTGGTTGCTTGAAAACTAAGGCCAATAATTTGTCAAGTAGGACCTCGGGGGATTCAAAGATCTCTGTACAGCAAAGCTGTAAAGTTAGTGAAGACACAGAAAGTCTGTGTTAGTTATACATCTGACATAAAACTACTGGATAGACTATACCAAGAACTAAGCATAAGAAAACCCCAAATCCACCCAACCGAAAATAAGAAAACATCTATGGAACTGAATGGAGAACTGTCAAAGAAATACACGTGACTAATAAATACGTTTAAAGGTGTTCAAAGTCATTGTCTGTCAGGGGAATGCAAATTAAAACTGCTTTGAGATTCCATCTCACTCCAGTCAGAACAGCCACCATCAAGAATATAAATGTCAACAAGTGCTGGCAACGATGTGGCCAAAGGGAATTTATTATAGTGTTGGTGGGAGTACAGACTGGTGGCAGCTACTATAGAAATTAGTCTGGATGCGTCTCAAAAATGAGACCTTCCATATGATTCCGATACACCGCTCCTGGGAATACACCCAAAGAACTCTATCCCACAACAGAGATACCTGCTCATCCATATTCATTGCCGCTCTCTCTAATGACTAGATTTAGGAAATGGAACCAGACTAGACATCCGTCAGCTGAAGAATGGATAATGAAAATGTGGTATGTATAGACAATGGGATTTTATCCTGCACTTAAGAAAAATGAAACTATGAAATTTGCAAGAAAATAGATTGGACTGGAAAATACCAAGCTCGGTGAAGTAACCCAGGCCCAGAAAGAAAAACGCCATCTGCTCTCTCTTTTTTATGAAGATCTTAGCTTTGAATTTTTATATTTTTATTGTCAAGCTTGTGTGTGAGTGTCTATAGCAGCCAGGAAGCAAGAAATGATTCTGGGGTGTGCTTTCAGCAGGGGGAGTAAGGCAGTAAGACACATTTGAAAGAAGAAGGGTAAGATGTTGGATTTGAAAAGTTTTCTGTGAGAATAGGATGGGGGAAAGGCATGTGGGGAGAGAGCTACCCAGAACTAAAGATGCAGGGCAAATCCATATGGAAACCTACTACTAGATAATATAATTAAAAAATAATAATATAACTTTTAAAAGAGAGTTAGAACTGAGGCTCTTGTTTTTGTTTTTGTTTTTTTAATCCCAATGCCAAGCACAGAAGCTCTCTTGTGAGGTTTTTCTCCACGGAGGGCTAGGAGGTTCCAAAACAATACAGGCTACTGCCAGTGCTCTGAGCTGCCATCAAAACTAGATTTTAATACCTTATTGCCTAAGATAAATTTTGGACGTAGTATGCAAAGAAGGCAAGCTGGGACCTATCTGGAGGCTCTTGCCCTGCTGACTAGTGTTCATAGTGTTACAAGGAGCTATTCTGGCTGCTGGAGGGGTAAAGTCAACATTTTTAGCCATCTCTGGTCTCTGAATGCTAGCATACCAACCTATTGGGCAAGTTGCCTCCATTTGCGCAAGAGCAGAATGAAGGCCTGGGACTAGAGCATGACTAACTGATTTCTGAGTAGATTTGAGGCTCATTCCACAAGGAAAAATATAAATGCATTATCAACCTGGTCAAAACCAAAGGTCATAGGTTGGAGCTTACTACTGTTCTTCTGATAAATGGACATGTCATCAAACTGCCTTCTAAATATTTATGTTCCTTCACATAGCCTGACTTGACTTGCTGCAGATGAAAGTCAAGGCAGACTCAGAACTGGTCAAATTCCTGAGATTAAGTGCCTATTTAATACTCAGCCCTAAGTGGGACCTTCACAGCACCCCTTCCAAGATTCAGGCAACACTGCAGAAGGGTGTCTGTGAAGGTTGCAAACGCCAGAAGTCGGGGAAGAATGCCAGGAAACACTCTCTTCTCCATACAGCATCGTTAGTACACTTGTGAATTCCCCACAGCTGTGGATATCTGCATGGCCTCTACTGCAAGCAGTGAAAAATGCAGGTGAACAGAGCAGATACACAGAAAATCCCCCCTATTAAACAATGACCCAGCCATAACAGCAGACAAAAACCTCTGAAAGCATTTCAGATGTGAATGTAATCATTATGGTGGCATGTTAGGGGAAGGCAATATCCCCATTTCTTTATGGGTCCTAAGCCATATGGTCCAACTTATGGATGACATATTGAAACCTCCTTTGAATTTGTTGATACGATAAACTTAAAAGTATGAGAAGGAACACTCAGGATTACTAAGCTAGAAAAGAGTGGCTTAGAGTCACTGAGAGAGAAGAATGAGTTACTTAAACTATAACATCCATATGTTTCCATGGAGTTTCAAGATTACTAATGTCAGTTACTTCTGAAGCTTACCTACCACTACATAGTGATTCCACTAACAACCACTTAGCCAAGGCTGGGATGACGTATTTTTGGTGGTCATGTCTTCTTTAAACATATCTCTTGAGTTCTGCCAAACCTTCACAGGTCAATTGACCTGTGCTTTTATAATTAGTACAGAAGAAATACTCTTTTTATGCTGTGATTCAGAATAAACTACTGTTTCCTCTATTTCTTTCCTCAGCGACACACACCTTCTACTTCTAGTCCTCCTGGAAAACAAACCCAGAGTCTTGCGAGTCTCTCATTCTCAACCATGTGAAAGGCTATGAGTTAGTGTGTGTGGAAACTATATTCTTTTATTTTGATAATACTAGGAGAAACCTATAGAAAATCCATAACCAATGAATTCCAGAAAGCCTTGGCTTAGTCCCTTAAACTGAAGGCAAATATAGAAGGAAAATTACACTAGAAATGTATTTTAGCAAAATAAAAAGGTAGAATTCCTTACAGAGCATAGTCTAGAATGTTCTAGGCATTGGGCTACACATTTTTGCTCGTCATTTAGTAATGTCAGTTCTACAGCCATCTCTCTCTCTCCTTTTTTGTGATGCTGGGAAACAACAGTTGAAGGATAACTGAGAAGAACAGAAGATCTGAATGTTGGTGGATTTTGCTTTTTCCCAGCAGTATGTTCAGCTTGTTCTTCTTTTGATGATTTCTTTGTCTGTGCTCCTTAAACCAGATGTATCGTGTCCCTTAGAGGCACCAGCAACAGGAGGGTGGTCTCCCCAACAAAGGTCCAAGTCTTCCCATGAGGTGTCTCCACCCATCTCCAGAACCCCAATTGGCCTAGTGTTTTTGAGGCCATGGATCTAAAGGGTGAGCGTTCTCCTGCAGTTCTGAGTTATTTATGTATTCTCCTTTCATTAATTTCAGCTCTAAACCATCTTTTAAAAGCAATTCCTTGGAAATGGAGCGACGACTCATCAGTTAAGAGCACTTACTGCTCTTGGAAGGAACCTGACTTCAGTTCCCAGGATATGGTGGCTCACACCTGCTTATAACTGTAGTTCCAGGGATCCAGCATGGTATCTGGTCTCCAAGAACACTTGCATGAATATGGTGCCCGTGAGCTCATTCAGGCCCACACATGCACACACTCACTCATACACACATAAAAACTTTAAAATCAATTCTTTATATTGAATGCTCTCTGTTAAAATTATTGACAACCTTGTTTTTCTAATTAGATTTTGTCTGTGGCAAGCTTTATCTAATTATGTCAACCTTAAAGGTAAATGGATTAAAGTACAAGGGCATGATTAACTTGTCTACTATTTCAGAACAACCACAAATCAAAACTAGAATATAGATCCAGATCTATGAGCATAAAGTTGCTAATATATTTCAGGAGGAATAGAGACAGAGAAGGACAACTATGAGAAATATGTGTTCTCATATTTTAAAATATAATTTAAAAAGAGAGGTATAAAAATCATATTAATCTCCCTCTCCTCTGATAGTTCCTGGTATCATTATCTACCTATCAATAGATAGATCCTTTTTCTGCTTCCTTCCAAATCATGACTATGACAGCAAAATGTTATAAAAACAAAGCTTATGAATGTTCAAGGATAAAATATGATAGCATGTTGGAAACATTGAGAAAATTATGGCATTGTGAGGGTAGTTGAATAAGAAGGATCAAGACTAATTATTACAGAGAAAGATAAACAAAAGTCTCCAAGGGGATCAGAACAGACCTCAGATGCCAGGAAGACTAAGAAGAGGAGGGACCAGTTCCTTTCTACAAAGGTGATATAGAAACAGGATTAATGGAAGTACTTATCAACAGCAGGTAAACTATCCAAATCCCTTTCCTACATTTTATAGCTCAGTGCTAACAGGTACCAATAAACCAGTAGATGACATTAAGGAACAGCCAGAGTTTGGTAAAGTTCCCATCAACAGTGGCCTTAATGAGACTGTGGTGTGAGTAGAAGGATGGCAGAGAATCTGGACTTACACGGGTAGAGTGGTGGGAAGCAACTAAGGATGTGGAGAGTATCTCATAAGACATGGAATTAACTGGTCTTCTGTAAGAGCGTTTCATCTTGCATATGAATAGAAAGCAAAGACGATACACATACGTGGGAAGGATGCATTGTGAGATTTTTCTATAGGACGGAGGGGAAGAAGCAACAAGTTGGTAGAAGAAAACTGAATACGAACCAGCTAAATGAGGAATGAAAACAGAAATCTGCCCATAATATTTTTCTACCATTGGTTACTGTTATCCTGAGCAACAACAGCACCAAAAAAGAAAAGTGATACCCCAAAATCACATTATATGGACCACAAACATGTGGTTCATTGTCCAACTGTGAGTTCTGTGAAGCGATAACTGGTCTTTAAAAAGAAATCCTATCTAAAGCCTTCTTGAAAGGCTAAAAGAAACCACAGTGAGATGCACGCAAGTGTGGCAGAGTGGAGGGAAATTTCTCTAGATGGAGTGGATTTTCCCTAGGCTCCTTTGCTAATTTAGGGTGCCACCTTACCTGTGCCCCAATTTGACATCTCTGGCAAAGAGCTTGCCTCTTGAGTATCACCAGACCAGTTGTGTGAAACTGAAAACCATCTTATCTATGTTCTCTAAAAGAAAACTATTAAGCACCACAGGAACCCCATCTTTCCACACTTGCCCATAGAGTGAGTCTCAGATTAAGTGAATACTATTTATAAAATAGTTCCCGATTGGATGAGTGCTTCCAGTATTTGTTACCAAGCTTTCCCGGCTCCTGCACACCTGTAGCAAGCTCAAACCACTGTCACTCAGGGGTCTCTTTGGCCGTCCATTAAATATCAAGCTGATCTTGGGAAAGCACCCTTTCCAGACTTGCTTCTGCACAGTAATTTATAAGATTCTAGTCACTAACATGGGGCGTCAGTCTTCAAAAATTGATGATAAAATACAGACCCCGGAATTATTGTAATTTCTTTATTGAAATAAAAGTGGTCAAAGGGGTTCAAGCCCATGTTCACTCGTGCTTTCGAGAATAATTCTCATCCCCCTTATGCCTTCACTCATCAATCTTAAGTTCACTTTCTTACAGTACAGTGAATATCAGGGCTGAGAGCGGCAGGAAGGGCTACACCAGAGCAAGGGGAAACAGCGACAGCTGGTGAAACCAGCTCACCTAAGTGTGACCAAGAGTTGACCGTTAATGTGAGACTACACCATGACTACTAAGCTACTAACTGCTACCAAAAAACGCCTTTTTAAAAACGGCCTCGTGTTCATTCCAAGAAGGCTTTCCAACCTCTCAACTCACTTAGCTCAGTTGTTTGTTGTCATTTCTGGCCCACAGAACCCACTTTCCTTTCCTGGGTCATCTTTTTTTTTTTTTCTAATGAAATGATTTCATAGGGTTTAGTCTGCTTGTTCAGTTTCTTCTCTCTTTGTTTCATAATTTCTTGAAAGTGAATTTTCTCCTTTTTCTCCTCGTCTTTCTTTTTCTGCGCCTCACATGCTGCTTCTTCTCGCTTTCGAATCTCCATTTCTTTTTGCCACTGTGATGGAAGTAATAATTCATTTACTTATTATTTCCCATGAAAAAGCGCACATCAACAGAGCTTTTCAAACGCACATTGTTACCTGCCACTCTCCTTTCCCTGCTTTGCAGAAGCATTCCTCAGGTTTCTCATACTCTAACATATGAAAACTGCACAAACATATACATGCCCCGCAGAAATAGAATTTCCTTCTAAAAGTAGCATTTGTTTCTAGAGCCCAGAGAATTTTGCTGTCTTCTTCCATACTGATATTTCCATGACAGCATCGATTATAAAATGAAAGATCTAGCTGAAGCAAAACAAACAACCAAAGGATAGAAGAAATATATTAAAGGGTGCAATCTTATATTATTCCTAATAAGGTTTAAAGTGGAATTAATAGCCAGGCAACCTCTCCACTGTAACAAGCGTGGTGAGAAATAGGAAGGTGTGACCAGTGTTGGAACTAATGAGAGAGAAGAAACACCTCGAGGACCTCACCTCTTCTCACACAGCTGGCGGGGGAAATGGTTAAAAGGAGTAGCAAGCCCTCTTCAGACTGAGTCAACAGTTCAGAGTAGAGTCACTCCAGGCATGATGCGCTAGACACTCCTAAGAATCCTGCCTGCATTGTTCTTTGTATCCCCCTCAGCTCAGCTCACAGCCTGCCATTCAGACTTACTGACAATAACAGTCTTGCAGAATGTTGAAATACTCGTAGGAGTCAACATTAAATCTAAAGCATAATAAGCTACATGTTTATAGTATATGACCTGTTTAAATTTTAATGATACAAGAAGTAAGTTACTATCGTGGTTCTTGAGATGTTCGCTGCACAACATATTATTACATATTCAGTTTCTCGTAAAATAATTTTTTGGATGAAATACTCAGAAACCTGTGGCAAAAACATCTATAATATTTGGGCACAGCCTGAAATTCATTTAGTTTCTAAATCTGTGATATTCAATGACAACAGATACTTTTTCTCATATATAAAGTCTTATACTTACATAGTTGGCCTTTAAAAAAAAAATTTATTGTTTGCCTGTCTCATAAAATTATACCATGAATTTCAGTCATTGGTGCATGCACCCTTTCCCATCTCATTCCTTTCCCTCTCCAGCTGGAACCCTTCTTATCAGTAAGTCCTCCCCTACCAGATTTTCATGTCTACCTTTTGTGTATGACTCACTGAGTTTAATCAAGTTGATACCCAAACGTAGATCAGAGCTTATTTACTAGAGCAGTTTACTAGAGGTTATCCCACTAAAGAAAATGACCCCAACCTCAATAACTGCCTATGGCCAATAGTCTCTCAAGGACATGTGAGGACTTATATATAAAAACAATGTGGAAGTGCCCAATCTTGTGGAAGCCTTGCGCAGGTAACCATGACAACACGAGTTCAGTGGCTATGACATAACCAGAAGACATCTTTTTGCTGTGTATCTCCTGATCTTCTAATACATACACATATGTGTGTGTACCTTTTATATTATTTTTAAGTAAAAGAGAATTATATCACTTACCCCCTCCATTTCATATGTCCAGCCCTTCCTAGTCATCCTCTGCTTTAAGAAGCATTATATAGCAGATTTCCATATCAGGTTTTTTGTATATCTACCCTCCTCTGCCCTGTGCTTCCCCTTTCCTTGCTATGACTTTTTTATTCCCCGTATCGCCCCTTTCTACTTTCATTTCCAACATGTTATACTATTCCCCCTGCCCTAAGGTAGGCCTCCTCCTACCTTCCTTCAAATGACTCCTATCTTTCTGGGCCTTATGGACACTAAAATTTAAGAACACCCTCTAAAACTCCATAGCTAAAATCTGCACATAAGAGTATGGTGGTATATTATTTGTATTTTAATAAATAAATCTTGCCTGAAGACCAGAGGCAAAGCTAAATCCACTAGAGGTCAGGTAATGGTGACACACATCTTTAATTCCAGGACTTGGGAGACAGAGGCAGATGGATCTTTGTGAATTCAAAGATGTGGCCACCATGGGCTACACAAGATCAATGCAGAAACAAATCCAGGTGCTGATGGCTCACACCTTTAATCAATCCTAGCACTAGAGGGAATATAAAATTGGAAGAGAGAGACGCTTAGGCTGTTTTAGTTTGTAGTCTCCCAGCCTTGGTAGAGGTAATACTTCTCTAATGGCTTGGCTGTTTTGATTTTCTGATCTTCAGGTTGAACTCCAATTTCTGTCTCTGGGATTTTACTATTCATGCTACATAAGAGAGAGCAGGAGGTGTTTGTCTTTATGGCCTGTATTACCCTATTGGGTATAACATTTTCTAGATCTACTAATTTTCTGGAAAATTTCAAAATTTTATTCTTCTTTGCCACTGAACCAGAGTCTACTGTTCATCCATGCCAACATGGAAGTGCAGGAACGTCCATTGTGGAGTATGGAGTCCTTTAAGTGTATGTCTGAGAGTAATAGAGCTGAGCTGTGCAGCAGCATGATTTTAAGCTTTCTGAGGAACATAACATTGATTATCATAGGGGCTGCACCAGTTTACACACCCACCAGCAGTGATGAGATTGTCTCATTTTCATTCACCGTCACCAGCATTCATAGTTACTTATTTTCAATAACAGCCACTCTGACTGATGCACACTAAAATATCAAACTACTTGGAATTTTCAATTTTCTAGAGGCTATGGATGGTGAACATTTTTACAAAGTATTTATTAATCCTTTTTTGGAGAACTCTATCTTCAGTTCCTTAGACTAAATATAAATAGACTATTTGTCCTGATATTTAGATTTTAAACTCTTTCTATATTCTAGAGTCTAACTTTCTGTCATGTGTACAGCTGGCATAGGCTTCCTATGCAGTGTCAATCCTTCCTAATGTCATGAATTTCCACTTGTTGGCTGTGAGTCTTTTTTCATGACTGGAGTACTGTTTGAATGTCCAGCCTATATATTCAAATATAGGACGAATATTTCTCAGATAATTCTGCAAAATAGAAAATGAAGGAATACTTCCAAACTCTTTTTACAGAATTAGTATCATCCTAATTCTAAAACCAGACAAAGACATACCAAGAAAACAAAATTACAGAACAATCTCTGTGATGAACACAGACCCCAAAATTCTGAGTAAAATACCAGCAAACTAAATTCAAGAACATAAAAAAGGAATATGTACCTTGGTCAAGTTGAATTCACTCCATACATGCTGGGATGTTTCCGCATATGAAAATCAATCAATTTAATTTATCACACAGGTCTTTAAGACCTGCATACATTATTTCTAGTAATTTCAGAATTTCAAATATAACATTGAGGTCTTTGATCCTTTTGGAAATGATTGATCCAAATACTATATTAAACAAACATGAAAAAAATGAACACCCTTGCATTCTCCCTGGTATTAATGGGAAGCCTCAAGTTTTTCTCGATTTAAGCATGATGTTGGCTAGAGGTGTGCCAAATGAAGCCTTTTCTTAGTAGACGTGTGACTGTGCCCATCTGTAGTCTCTCCAGAGCTTTTATTTTGAATGGATTTTGTTAAAGATGATGTCTATATCTATTAAATGATCATATGATTTCTGTCTTTGATACTGATTTGTAGACTTATTACACTGTGATCACATAGAATATAAGGAATCATTTCTACTTTCCTGGTTTTTTTATATTTCTTTTGTGTCCTAACGTGACCTATTTTAGATAATGTTCCATGCATGTGCTAGAGTATTAGTATAATGTTCTGTAGATGTCTGTTATGGTCTTTTGATATATAGTATCATTTAATTCCAGTGTTCCTTTGCTTTATAGTATTGAGAATGGAACATTAAAGTCCCTGACTATTACTATGTTGTGATTATCTATTATGTCTACCTGATCTATGGTGTCATTTAATTCCAGTGTTTGTCTGTTGACCTTCCTAATGGAGGGATGGGGGGAGTGAAGTCACTGACCACTCATTTAGTGATTAATATGTAAGTACAGATATAGTTGCATTGTTTTATAAAATTAGTTGAGCCTGCCTTTAGTGTGTATATATATATAGAACTGTAATTCCTGTTGATTGATTTCTCCACAGTTATCAGTGACTATCTCTTCTGACTAGACTCAGGTTGAAGTCTATTTTCTCACATATTAGAATAGTGGTATCTGTTCACTTCCTGGTTCTTGTTGCTTGGAAGATCTTTGCTCATCTTTTCACCCTGATGGCAGTGTCCATCTCTGATGACAACGCATACTTCATGAAAGCAGCTAAAGAAAGGAACTTGTTTCTAATCCAATCGGCTAGTCTATGTTACTTGATAGGAGAATTAATACTATTCTGAGTTTTCAATAATACATGTGTGTTGATCTTGTCATTTTGTTGTCCTTGTAGTTTTTGTTGTTTTATTTTTTAAAATAAAAATGAGGCATTATTAAAGCATTCAGTGGGTTTTCTCTCAAAATCAGATTACAGAAGTATCTACACTTTTAGCACTAGGTAAAGGCTTGACAACTTCAATGCATTTCTTGGGGACCTCTAGCATTGAATTTCTAAAGTGGAATGAGGCACAAACCCAACACAATGGTAAATATTTAATTTTTTCTCTGTAATATGAATTTTCTAACATACAACAAGTTTGGAAGAAAGGTTTCAGTACATTATGTGACAGACGTTTCCTGGGGAGAGGTATCAGGTACATCTATCTGCTCACACTGAAAAGGGAACTGACAGCAAACCAAAGTATGGATGCCAATAAAGTCCAACTTGGTAAACCAATGCATGGTTGGGCCATTACTTACAGGAATATGGGTAAGGTGTTACACACCAGTGCAGAAGGGACTCAAAGACAGCTGCATCACAAGAGCCTACCCTGAATGGAACTCATGTCAAGCATGCCTGGCACACTGTATGCCTGCCAGTATCACAGGAGGCTGGAGAGTGTCCTTTCCTGGTGGCTCTGTTGATTTCAGCCTTGTTCAGGCAGCATTGCTGGCCGAGGTGTCTTCTAGGAAGGTAGCCTGGTTGCTTCTTCCTGGCTGCAGGTCTTCTTGTCTAAGAGAGGCTCTCTACATCCTCTTCTGTTGGTTTACTCTTCCGCAGGGGATCTGCTCAGGTTCAGGGACCTCCTGGAGCTATGTTTAGGTGCTTATTTACTATCTTAATCCACTCCCCCTCAGGAGGGAATGGTTCAGTCTACTGGAAACTGCCATGTAATAGCACATCCTTCAGGCTTTCCCATTTTGTATTCAAAATGATTTTTTTGAGTTTGAAAAGTAAAATGTTTTAAGGAAAGATTTTTTTTCTCACATTGTCACATATTCAGATTTTTTCCAATATAAACTCTTGATGTTTTCTAAGATCTAAACATTTCTGTAAGCCTTGCAGAGGTTTCTCATGTTCACAATGAGTCTGCAGTGTGTAGCCTACAGAGGTCTGTAAGGACAGAGTTCTGGATAAAGCATATGCCACGTCACTCATTATGGAAACTTTTCTCTCCAATGTGTTTTCCTGATGTTTTTCTAAGACTGGGTGCTGGGTAAAAGATTTGTCACATTCACTACAGGTGTAAGGTTTTACGCCTGCATGGATTGTCTGGTGTGCACTGTTTTGAGGAAATTTTAAAGCTTTTGTCACAATCACAACACTTGTAAAGTTTTCCTCCTGAGTCCACTAATATGCATTAAGATCTGAGGACCTGGCAAAGCATTTTCTACACTTGCTACATTTGTAAGCTCTGTCTACAGGATGGACTCTGTAGTGGTCTTCAATGAGAAACAACAGAGAAAAGCATTTGTTGTGTTCTTTACATCTGTGCGGTTTCTCTCCTGTGTGACCTCTGACCCGCTGGTAAATGATACGTCACATTCACTGCATTTGCAAGGTCTCTCTCCAGGATGGGTTCTCTAATGCTTTTTAAGGTCCAACCATTAATGAAATGACTTAGCACATTCTTTACGTTTCTCAACAGTCTCGATTCTCTAATGTAATTTAAGACTTGAGTAATTGGTAAAGGATTTGTCACATCCCTGACATTTGTAAGATTTTTCTCCCATATGGATTCTAAAATGGATCTGAATGTATGACAATGTGTTACAGAAGTTGCCACGTTCCCCACGCTATGAATTATCTGATGTTTGCATGTAACGTCAAAATTCTTATCATTTCCTTTACATTTATTTCCCGGGTGGATTCTCAGACTTTGACTAATGCTGGAACACAAATGTTTTCCACAGTCTTTAGTTTGCAAAGTTCTTCTCTGGTGTGCCCACTTTTACATCGGTTTCGGTTTGTTGATTCAACACAGGCATCACTGTGGTTACGAAAGGCACAGCTAGCTACCGTGCTTTCCTGTAATGTCACTTGTGTTATAAGGTGTAAGTGGGAAGGGTCCAGGAATCATTGTTGCTAAGCTCATTACATTTATAAGACTTCTCTTAGGTAGCCATGGGCTGAGGGACAACATGTTTTGGGTCTTAATCCAAGAATTTCTGACGTTTATCACACATTTGGTATGATGGTTCTCTGAGAGTCATTCTCTGGAGAAGCAGCCATTCCTCCCTGTTGCTCTTCTCCGGGATTTTGCCTCAGGAACGGTGACTGAACCTCTGTAATATAAATGGGAGGGCAGAGTTCTCATGAGCAGCAACAGAGAAACTGATCACACCTCAGTCCTGCTCCTGGTGCCTGTTCCCAGCCATACAGTTCCTCTCACCCAGGAGGTTCCAGAGCCACTGGGGACAGGTCTGCCAATGTGGTTTTCTGCCTAAGTCCCAGCGCTACCAGCACGTGGCTCCTGGTGGTACCTCAGAGAATGGCCTTTTTCTGTTTCCTTACTGCTCTTAAGTTCAATGATTGTCTTGGCCTTTTTTTGTAGCTCCTTGGGTATGTTTATCTTTCTCTTTAATATTAAATATTCCTTCTATTATTCTTTGTAGAGCCTTCATGGTGACCATAAATTCCTTTAATCTGTTCTTGCCATGGAAAATTTTTGTTTCTCCTTCAAGTATGATGGTTTTACCTTGTATATTAGGTTGGGTTGACAGCTGTAAACTTACATAATTTGAAATACATCTTCCAATCCATTCTGACTGCCAAGGCTCCCAGTGAATGGCCAACAGTTATTCGGATGGACCTTCCTTTCCATGTGACTGATATTTCTTTCTCGCAGCTTTCAATACATATTTGTTCTGCATAGTTGGTGCAGTAAGGATGATATGACATGGGGAGGTTTACTTCTTGATTCTATAGATTCGGCATTCTGTGAGCCTCTTGTCTCTGGATGGGCATCTTCTAGATTTGAGGAATTTTCTTCTATGATTTTGTCCAAAAAATTCTATTCTTTTAGCATGAATTTAGTCTCATTTTATGATGATAATACATAAATTTTGCCTTTTTATGGTAGTCCAAATATCTTGTAACTCCCATTCACACACTTTAAAAAAATTGTCATTAACCCTGACAGAATGATCTGATCTCTCTGGTTTGTGTTTGAGCCCTGAAATTCTGTCCTACACATGATTAATTCTGTCACTGAGGCTTCCCACTAAATGCCTTAATTTATTTATTGTATTCTTCATTTCCATCATTATTTTCATTTGGTTCATCTTCAGTGGTCCTGTCTCTTTACTGAGTTCAATTTTTCTCTCTTGAATTGACTTCTTTATTTAACCCAGCTGTTTGTGTTCTCTTAAAATACGTCTGTGCCCTCTACAAGCTGTATTTTTAAAAAGATATTTATAATTGTCCTTTTTTAACTGTTTGGAATTTTACCTGGTCGTCTTCATTGGGAGACAACACTATGGGATTGGTATGTGCTGGTGATAAGTTGTCCTGCTTTTTAATTTTCCTTGCATTTTTAGGGTGGGACCTGCCCATCATGGTTAGCTCAATGGTTACCATTTGCTGTTGCTGCTGTTGTTGCTGGATGGCTTTTTCCACATTTAGTGGAGATGTTTGCAGATTTTAGGAGATACTAGGTTTCACAGTTAGTTGAGATGAAATTTTCTTCTTTTAGTCTGTTGCTTAGGGAACAGACTCTATCCTCAACCTTACTGTGTATTGAATATTATTCTGCTACAATAGTTGCAAACCATTAAAAACCCACCATGAAAATGTAATATCAATTGATTGGAAAACAGTCGTTCCTGAATACCCATTGTTATGGGGAGTAAAGAGACACCAATACTATGGTATGCACTGGTATATTGTTGTAGGTGTGAGTATAGAGAATGAAGAGGAGTAAATCATGGTGGGGATGTTTATTAATAACTTGATTATATATGAGAGGCAGAGGAAGGGAACATGCATAGCAGAAGGAGTGGTAGAAGCAAAGAAAAAAAAGATGGGTTGACAATGTGAAATTTTCCCTAAAAGTACACAGAAAAGAGAAAGGTAAGGTTATGCACTCAATGTAGAACAGCGAATTTCTCAGAAGGTTGGATCAAAGATGTAAACTGGGTAAGCTTGTGTCCTTTGGGAGATGTGAAAGAATGATAAACAAAGAGGAAAATAAAGATATTAGCAATGATGGACACAGGTGGCCTCAAAGGCTGACCTTGGGCAATATATAAATAATGAACAGCCTAGAGGGAAATAAGAGCTGAATGGAGGCTTGGTATGGTAGTTGATTCTCAACTGACCTCTTGACACACTAGGTAGGCCTTGGGATTGGGATGGAAGTATAAGTGGGTTCACTAACTAGAACTAGAAATGGTAAAACAAAGTTGAGGCCAAAGTACAGGCAGGTTTCATAATTTCAAAAGTGATAATTACCTCTTCTTTTTTATTTTCTTCATTTAAAACAATTAAAAGTCTTTTTTATGATAATATAAATAACAACATTTCTTCTTTCCTTTTTCTCCCTCTAAACTTCACTATGTATCCCTCCCTGCTTCCCTGCCAACTAATGGTCTCTTTATTACTAATGATTAGATAGATAGATAACTAGATAGAGAGATAAATAGATGTGCATTTGATATATATACATATATGTGAATACACACACACATATATATATTCCTAAATATAACCTGTTTAATCCATATGATGTAACTTGTATGTATATTTTCAAGGCTGGCCATTTGACAGCTGATTGGTGCACCTCTCCTGCTCCCAGATTTCCTCAATTGCCTGTTGCTCTTTGAATAGGACTGAGATCTTGAGGGCTTTTCCCCATTCAGTTCTCCATGTCTGTTGGTGTAATCCTTGTTCAGCTCACATTTAGACAGTCATACAGATGAAACTTTATGGGTGTAGCTTGTGATGTTATGAGAAGACACAATCGCATATCAAACTCCCTGGTTCTCTGGTTCTTGTAATCCTTCTGCCCCTACTTTTGAACTATTCCCTGAGCCAAAGGAGCATGAGTATTTATTTTATAGATGTATCATTTGGGACTGGGCAACACAACTCTGCATTTTAATTGAATGTGGTTTTCTGTAATGATCTCTGTCTGTTGCAAAGAGAAGTTTCCTTGATGAAGGCCTTGGACTTCCCACAGGGCAGGGTTCCCTGCCCTCTCTTAAGGAGGGAGGGGAGGGAGGAGGGTGAGTGGGGGAGCGGGAGGAGAATGGGAGGTGGGGAGGAAGTGTAAATTTTTGAATGGAAAAATAAAAAAGATGATGAAACACTGTAAGAAAAAATAAAATAAAATGACTATACTTACAAAAAAGAGTGAATATACACTATCTGTGGGTGTAAGGACAAGTGTTTATAGCCTGCTTTTAGGGATGATGCTGGTTTCGTAAAGTAGAAGTTGTAGATTCTCCTCCAGTAACCATGACTTCACTAGCAATTAGTAGTTAGGTAGGCTTTTCTAGTAACAAACATGGTCTCCCTCTTGTTAACCAGGTCTCAAGTCCAATTAGAGAGCTGTTGGCTACTAACAAAGTATGCCGGCCACTACTGTACCCTCAATATCATTGTGTCATGCTGGCTGTTGTCACAGCTGGGCGGGAATTTTGGCTGCCTCCCTCTGGAAACTTGTATGATATCTTCTGATATCATGATAACTAATTCTTCAAAGAGGGGGAATTCAGGTCAGTTCCAGGCCAGGGTATCTCTGGGCTCTATTTCTGAAGCAAATAATGTCTTCAGCAGCAGGGCCTTAATCTTCTACGTCTTGTGGTTTAACCAAGAGAACAACAGACTCTGTGTTTGAGGAGTCTCTTTGACAGTCCTAGCTGAAGAAAAAAAACCTGTTCATGGTTGGTAGTAGGGTTTTTGTTAGGTGGTCTTTGGCATTTGGAGAGAGCATTGTGAGTGAGTCCAGATGAGAAAAGTTTATTAAAATTGCATATGTATATGTATATGCACAGAATTACCTGTATTGTAGAGGTTTTTTTTAATTAGTTAATAGTATGATTCCTTGTGGGCTTTTCAGACATCCTTATTATTATTCACCAACCTCTTTTATCTCCCTCCCCTTCCCTAAAGAGCCCCCCTTTTCCCATTTCCTCATGTGATGATTAACTTTTAAGATTTGCAAATAAAATAAGATTTTTAAAAAATTCCTCAAATAGCATATATAAATATTTCAAATGTATGAAAACAGTTGGTAGGTTCTATTCATATCATTATTGTCCAGAGAATAGATTTTCTCCTTTTCCCACTCTTTAAACTTGGTATGGTCACAGTCCTTCTTTTCACTGGCTTCCCCACCATAAATACAATGCCAGTTTGTCTTAGCAAACTATGATGCAATTTGGATGACATAGTGTATTGTTTGAACACTTAATTGACATTATTATTTTCATTGTGCTACCTTAAAGTTGGTGGGAAATGGACACACCAGGAACTAGTTAATTCAACCTCTGCACTCAACAATGCAGGTGTCATGCTATGGGCTTCTGCAATGTACAAGTGACAATTTGTTTTGAGTAACAAACTAACTCCCCTATTCCTTGCATGTTATAGCCACTCAACAAAATAAGTTGACTTGAGAGGAGAATGGTGCCTGGAAGCTACAAGCATATGTTTTTGTTTCTTCTCAACATTGCAGGTCCTACACTCTGACAGTTCTGCTTAATGGCTATAATCTAAGCACTGAAATCAGCTTCAGTGGAGCAAGAGCTCTGGAACTCCCATTTTGTGCACACACTCAGGGGTGTATTCGCTTTAAAACTTAGGGCAAGCAATTGAACTGCAATCCATAATTCATTGTTCCTGTTGGTACGCATTGAACAGGGCTGCTGTGGTGATCGAGTTAACTGATGTCAGAGGGAGTATCAGGGTGTGAAATAGAAGGACAAATCACTATTGTCTTATTCATCTCAAAGGAAATGACATATGCAAGAAAGCTTTAATAACATAATACCCCAAATCACATCCATAACCTTTCCCAGATTAAAACTACAAACCATTAGCAGTTTTATTAGGCAATATATCAAACAATTTGGATTTAATTTTTCCATTTGTTTTCAGAGAGGATTATTTCTTACTTATTCTGCTATAACACAAGCAAACCCACAGCTCTGGGAAAAGCAAAGGATGATGGCTCATAGAAGCTATCTCATAGACTCTTTTCTGTCTATCAGACTATTATTTTCCATCTTGTTAGCCTTAAGGATTCCAAATCCACTTGAATACATGCACCTATGTGTGTATATATTATATAACAAGATGGTGTATATATACATATATGTATATTACCTGTGTATCTTATTGACAAGTTGTTATCTAATGTAATGTATCTCAGATAGTTTTTCTGAAGTGATTAGGGAAATATTAAGATCAATATGTTGAAATTTGTGAAGACTGATATATAATATATTGATTGGTCAACAAAATCTTTGCTTGTCTATGGCAGAACAGTAATATACCTCTGAATTTGTGATGCAAATAATATCAATCAATCTCTAAAACCCAATACTTATTGCTATTATTAGAGTCGTTTAAATACTGTGTGATAATTAACCATTCAATGTGGTCAGTAATTGAAATAATGCCTTCTAATTATTTTAAGAAATCACCAATTTAGTAGACTGCAACATAATCTAGAATATAACCAAAATCTGATAGATCATATCAAACTACTAACAATCAAGTGTTAAAAATTAATGTAAACATAAACTACATGCTATGGATTCCATTTGGTATTTGATGAGAAAATAACATCTCTCCTACTTCAGTTCTGTTGCTTTAAAATGTAGAAATAAAGTGATACTTATTAGATAAGAAAGTATCAGCAAAATGGATTAACATGTTTTCGTGAATCTTTTTATATTGCCATTGCTTGTTTAACTCTACTAAGGACAAATCAATCATAGGTCCTTCTTAACTGTTAAGAGTAAGGCCATTGGAAAGAACATAGAACAATTTTTGTTCTAGTTTTAGAACTATACTGCAGAAGTAACTAGTGCTCACGACCTAACACCAGATTTTTGTTGTGAGATATCAGAATTAATACTGAAAACAGGACAAGGTTAGTGTTTCACAAAGTGCCATGCCTCAGTTAAAGCATTAGGTGTGAAGTACCATTCTATAAGCACTGTGGTGCTTCATAGTCAAACCTGGCAATGGAAATCATGAATCCATTGTTAAATATCATCCATTCATGCTTCAGTATCAGAAAAACATTAGATAAGTCAATTTGCTTCTGAAGAATTATAGTTTTTATGCTAGCTTAAGAAAGACATTTCCAAGAAATGTCAGGAAAGCTACACCCATGAAGTCTCATCAGCATGGCTCCCTAAATAAGATCTGAACAAGGATGACACCACTAGACATGCTAACATAAAGGGGGGAATATCATAGAGTTTCAACCCTAGACAAAAAAGCTACAAATAATTAACTAAGCTAAGAATGGGAGAGATAGACTTCCCCAGGGAAGAGGTTCAAAATTGTTTATCCGATACCAAGTGTTTAGCCCTGAAATCATGTACATACACTTAACATTATACAGACAGAGCAAGTTGTATTTATATATTTAGGAATATATAAAGGTGGAAGAGGAGTGGGGAAGGGCTAAGAGGAGTGGGGAGGAGAACATGAGGGATTGGGAAGGTCGAGTTGGGGAAAGGACAGAGAGGGAGACCAAGGGAAGAGATACCTTGAAAGAGGCAAGCATTATGGGGTTAGCGAAAAATCTGGCACTAGGGAAATTCCTAGGAATCCACAAGGATGACCCCTACTAAGAATCTAATAGTGGAGAGATTGTCTTAACTGACCTTCTCCTATAATCAGATTGATGACTACCTTAACTTCCATCAGCAACTGATGGAAGCAGATGCAGAGATCCACAGCTAGCACTGGACCAAACTCCCAGAGTCCAGCTGAAGAGA
>LOJH01013585.1:0-14084 GCA_001685095.1 Ellobius talpinus
CTTCTTCTTCTTCTTCTTCTTCTTCCTCCTCCTCCTCTTCCTCCTCCTCCTCCTTCTTTTTCTTCCTCCTCCTCCTCCTCCTCCTTCTCCTTCTCCTCCTTCATCTCCATCTCCATGTCTTTTTCCTCCTTCTCCTTCTTCTCCTCCTTATTCTTCATCTTTTTATTCACTACTATCTTTGAAAACATTGGTTTTTTATGTTGGAAACTTTCCTTAAGAGTTGTGAATTAACTTCTAGAACAGGGTTCATGATTAATGTTGCTATTTAAGATCAGCAAGCATGTTTCTGCTAAAGGCCAGATAGTTGACAGTTTAGGCTTTTAAACAAAATATTAACTGTTTGAAATGTAAAACCCATTTGTATACAACATTGAGTTTAGGTACAAGCTACAGCCATACTTGACTGATGAATCATTGTTTGCCAGTCTATGGTCTATAATTCTAGGGCAGTCTAACTATGAAGAGAGGGTTTCAATATGAAACAAATATTAAACAAAGATTTTCCCAGTGACTCCAGATACCCACCATCCAGATGAGATAGTGAGATTCTCTCTATGAAAACTGTCCAGTTTTTCTAATTGAATAATTATTGTAGTTTTTTTCTACTTTAGGATATTTTTCCCTCTCAAAAAATTCACAGTCACTGTGGAAAGACTGGAAAATAGAGAAAATATCAGACATGAAAAAGTGTGCTTTATCAGAGAGACTATTTTATTTTCTAGTTTTAAATTTATGTATTTATAATTTCTTAACATGTTATTTGAAACATTCAGATTTTAAAACTAAATGTTGAGGGGTAGACACTTTTACATGTCATATAATTTTTTCCATTGACTCTCAAAGCAATATTTGCTGACTTTAGAATTCTAGGAAATATAATTAGGAGTGGAAAAATAGAAGGAAAAAAACACCCTCAAATAACCTCAGCACCCAGAGGCATAAGTTTACATTGTAATACCGGAGCACAGTTTCCAAGTATTTCTACATCATGTAATGCTGCTATGGAGATTAAAGTTTAACTTGTTAGCTTTCTATAATTTTTAGAGGTAGCAATTATTTAAATATTTCTTGCTACACAGAGAAACTCTGTCTCGAACAACCAAAAAGAAAAAAAAATTCTGTTTTAAGGATGAGGTATTGAGTTTCTTCGTTCCCAAAGAACTTTGATAAAATGTTCAGGCACAAATATCCAAGGATATTCAGTTATATAAAAAGAGATGTTATGTCTTATGCTTTTAATCCTCATAAGTTGCATCATTTGCCACATTAAGTGCTAGCTTATGTTATTAAGTAACTTGTAAAATTCTATTTTTGATAACTGTGTTTGTCCTGCTGGTGATAAGAGAACACAGACCCGTCACCTCTGTGTTTTGAATTTCATACCACACTGGAAAGACACAGAAAGGCAAGGCCTTCAAGTCAAATGTTAACTAACATCTTCCATTTGTTCAGAGATTGAAAACAAACAAACAAATAAACAAATAACAACAGCAAAAAACGAATGCTGTCTTCTGTCTTTTTGGTATCAGCCATTTCTTTATTCCAGCATAGGAATGCTGAAGTATTAGGAAGACAAAGGAGATTTTCCTGAGTCATAGAGCCTCAGATTTGTCACGATACACAGGTCTACTCTTTCACCTAAATAGCCCAGTTAGCCAGCCATGAGTACACCGAGCTGATAGTGATTACAAAATCAAGGCTCATAGTGTAGCCTTACTGACCTGAGAGGAAATTAAGGTCTCCAGCAATCAGGAAACTTGTTTATGATCGTGCACTTAACATGTGATAAGAAGAAGCTACAAGTGTAGGCCTTCTGATTGTGACATTTTTCACATTTTGCAGCCCAAATCAGGAGAGATTTCCAATTAAAACTATTTATTATGTATGTGTGTGAGCGCACACACACACACATATTTTTATTGCTTTGATCAGACTTAGGTCTAGGCAAGTAGTTTTTGGAAATGCTAGTTTTCCAAGTTATTGGAGAACTTCAGACCCAATCATCATTCTGCTAACAAATATTTTGCAAGTAGAGCTGTGAAGTTCAACTCCCAACAAGGTCGTTTTTGAATGCCTAGATATATTTATCTCTAAAATGACTATCATGACTTATCTTTTGTCTTCTCAAGAGGTGGCTACTGCATAAATGAGCTCAATGGAAGGGAAGCCTGGGTCGAGAAAAGTGTGGCCAGGCGATGGTCCTTGGGCAGTGAGATTGGGCTATGTCTGTGATCCTACAGAGGCTTCCCGCAGCTTCAGTTCCTACACCTAAAATTGTTCCCTATTTAGATTCGTTGTTTAATATGGATTCCCTCCTACTTTAACGCCCAACCTAGGAGTCAATATTTTGATTCATTTCTTGGCTATTTTGAGTGTACTTTTAATAAACTTTCCTAAGAAAGAGCCCTGTGCCAGAATTGGTCAGACATATCCTCTTTTTCTTCACGCATCTGGCTGCTTCAAGACCAAGTGAGAAATTGCAGTTAACAGAGCAAAGAATAAACCAGAAAATAGGAAAGAAATTCCTTTCCATTCTGATGTGAAAAGGAAGGGGCCAGAATGTTGATTCTACATAATTACACTTGACTGAAATCTCAACATTTTCACGAGGAAACTTTTATTACCTGAATATTACTAAAATAGCATGAGCCTTACCCTAGCCTGTATTCTATCTTGGGGGGGTGCGTGTGCCTTCATAGAGAATACAGCTAAATGGGCAGTTTATGTTGTAGCCGCAGGAGATTCCCCTTGAATTTTGCATGTTGAAGAAAGTGGTTGTGCAGTAATAGTTTATTTAATCATTTCCTCACTTTCATCTGCTTAGGTGTGTGATGGAAAGCTAATCTATGGTGTTTTAGATAGGTCTTTACATACTTCTCTTATGTTATATACCACAGAGAGGTGGATAACCCTCCTGTGCGTGAATATTGACTAATAGGTTTTAAAAGGGTTGAAATGCTTCTCCACTGCTGCATCCCCTAAGTAAAAGTTTCAGGCCCAAGAAGAGCTAAAAATAATAACAATAATGAAGCTAATATAAGAATTACTTTTTATTTTATAATTTTAAGGAATAATTTATTGATAAAAAGAAAGAAAAAACACCTTTTTAAATAAAGACCATCTTTATAGCTAATTGTGCCTGAAGACATGTGAAAAATAAATTACATTAATTTTTTTTGTTTTATAGACTAAATTATTTAGAATTATCTGTGATTGTTTTAAGTATAATGGAAAGGTACATATATTTAAATTATCCATTGATTTTAGAGAAAAAAACATTTATAGTTCATTGATTCTAAAATAGCTCAGCTTTTAGAAAGTACTGTAGCAAATATATCAATGTCTCCCTTGACTTAATGAAACTTTAAAAAGTCAACTATGGAATAATAAAAACTTATAAAATATTTAAAAAGCCTGATTAGCACTCTTTATTGGGATGAAAAATATGGATACTTGAGGCATGTATCATGCATAACAATGCATTTGTGATTTATGATTTATAGAATTAGTCTGAGTAAACCTAGGACATTTCCAATAATCTAACAATAGAACAGCTAATAAAAGCAGGATGTGGCATTTTTTGTCACTACTCACATGTGACATTTATATTCATAATGGTAGGTAGATTTGAGTCAATGGAAAAGCATGTAGGTGAAAAACCAATAGTTGGTGGATCCAAATACATTGTATACTACAAAAGGGGCATTGTGTAGTCTAGTGGGATAATTTTTATGTATCTAACACTAACTTGCTCCTTGATATATGCAGCATATATTCCCTAAGAGAAGTTGTCACAATTACAATAATCATATACAAATAATTCCTAACAATTAGGCCTTTTATATGGCCCCTATTTTGATTTTTTTCAAAAGGGCCAACATAAACAGAAGTTATTGTAATGTACCTTAGACTGGACAAGCTGGAATAGCTAGGCTGACAAAATGTTGCCTTCTTGGAAGCCACATCTTGGAGTGCAAAGACCTTGGTTCTCCACCAATTCCTATAACACCAACTAAGTTCATCTTCACTAAGAACTGGGGATTCTCGCTGCCTTTTCATGTTGTAAAAGAGAAGTTCTCTCAAAACTGTAATAGTCTCTATGACTGTGGATGATGGTTCTATCTTCAAGCAACAAATTAAGGTTGAGTGGATAATCCAGCGGAGAAAGAACTTCATTTACAAGATCACCTTCTCTCTGTGACAGTTATACAAGGGCTGCCGGCATTCTGCATCAAGGGGCACTAGTGTTTCCAGGACTCTGGATTCAGTGTTGAGTCTCAGCAGACATCAAAGAAGTTCCTACCTGGACCAAGCTATATCCTGTGCGCTGGACCAGTGCGCGGAGGGCTGCTTCCTTCTGGGTGCCGCTCAATCCATCCCCGGATTTGTGATTTGATTCCATTGAGAGTGATTATCACCAAAAAATCAGGTTAATTAGGGTTGCTCACTGAAACCAAATTTAAGATAAATTAAGTAAATTTCTATAGCCAAGTCCACATTTGAGTTCATGAGAAGGGCATCTTAGGATAGGCCTATAAATGAATCATTAAGGTTATAGCTGCTAGCAACTGCATTCAAATAAGGATTGCCAAATGTTTTATTTAAATCTAGCTTTTATAATTATATATAAATTTAAAATGTTCAACCTTTAGAGACAAAAACTGAAGAGTACCCGTTTTCTAATTAGAACACTGTCCATTAATTCTCAGTTCAGTTACCTTAAGATGTTGCTAAATATGCAAAGAAATCAGTTCCTATCAATTAAAGGACAGGAAAGGAGATGGCTTAGCAGGTAAGAGTGCTTGGTCCTCAAGCATGAAAACCTGGGGTCAAGTTCCCTGAACCATATACAAAGCTGGCAACTCTATCACCATGGGGGAATCACTGGAGCTTGCTTGTCAAAATGAGGTAGAGAATGATGGAGCGGTGTGCCTGATGTCTTCCTCTGACCTCGGGTGTGCACTTGTACATCACATATCCGTGTACATAACACACACATACATACACAGAGAGAGAAGGAGGGAGGAGGGAGGGAGGGAGGGAGGAAGAGGGGGAGGGAAGAAATGATCTGCACAGATTTGGGAGGAAGAGACTATCACTAAATCAAGTATACTAAGGTAGGAAGTCAAAATTCTGAGGCTGAGCTTCATTAATCTATTCTATGTGTTTCCAGAGACATTTGCCTATTTATTCTACAAACAAGATTGGTTAAAGGATTTTAAAAATCACATGTATACACACAACACACTCTCACATTTTTACATATATAAAAATTTATCACAAAGGTTTTAGTATTTACAGTTTTCAAAAATGGTATTTTATTTTTAAGTATTTTAATTAATTAATTTCTAATTAATTAATGTGTGTGTGTATACCTACATGCAGGAAGTGCACACCCAGAGGTCAGAGGATAACTTGCAGAAGCAGTTCTCTCCTTCCACCATGTGGGTCTTGGGGATTGAACTCAGGAAATTAGACTTGGCAACAAGTTCCTTTACCTGCTGAAATATCTCATCTATCCAAAGGTTCTGCCCTTGTTTTTAATCTTGCTTTTCTATCTTGGTTAGGAAATTAGAGTCTTTAACACAATAGTTATGATTTGAGATTCTGTGGCAACTCAGCTTAGGTCATACTCAAGAGTACACTCTGTTTCTATGGATAGTAAAATGTAGATGGATCTGTTGGTGGATAGAGTTGTACAAATTGATATGAAGTAATCTTAAACATAAATAAAACTATAAAAGCTATTTTTGAAGATATATAAACTATTGTAAGAGTTACATTTTGTCTAATGCTAGTCTTTTTTTGTAAATGTTACTAAATTGACTAAATAAGTTGCTGTTTTATCAGGAACCTCTCAGATCCTTCTGTTGTGCCTTATGTACCCTGGAGGACCAGGAAGGACATGCAGGATCTGATAAAGTTACTTATGTGCCTTGATAGCTTTGAGGGCAAAGTCTACAGTCTGCTGTCCAAGTTCTAAGAGGACTAAGAAAATAAACTTTAAAGACATTACATAACTACTAGAACATGATAGAACATTCCACTCTTGGGGCACAGAAGGCCTTTCAAAGTAAGTATAAAACTTCACAACAAAAAGGCTGGCGGATTTAACTACCTGAAAATCACAAGTACATGTAATTGCAATGTAACCTTAGCAGAGATGAAAATAAAATGATTAACATATGAATAATAGACACAAATTATATCTGTAAAATGCAAAGAATACTTTTAAATCATTAACAGAGAGAATAACACATCAGTGGACATATGAGCAAAGGACACAATGGGTCAGAGGAAATAAAGATAACTTAAAAGCTTGTAGTTTACACATGATAATAATTTTTTGATTGTTTTTCAAGACAAGATTTCACTGGGTAGCTCTAGCTGTCCTGGAACTCATAGAGATCCACCTGCCTCTGCCTTCTGTGTGCTGAGATTAAAAGTGTGTGCCACCACCTGCAGGCTTACACGTGAAAATCTTTAATGAGCAGGTTAAAACATTTTTTTTGGCTGTTATGTGACAAAATTTTAAATGATAAGTAAGAAAAATAAACAAGACCAACATATACTAAGCATATATTGTGTGCCATGTTTCACATTAAGACATGATTTACTTGATCCCTGTAAGAACTCTATGAAGCATGTGATAACATTTCTATGGTTAGGGTAGAAAGGAGTAAGCCCAGTAAGAGAGAAGTTAGTTGATTTGCCCAAGATACCCTGGATGACAAGTAACAGACAAACAACCAAAGTCTAAATGTCCAGAGACTCAGAGTACAGCTGTGCCTTTAATTACTGAAGCTTTTCCCCATTGTCTTTTTGTTTTTCTGGATGAAAGAAGTGGATGAGGTCTGAAGAGAGCACATGGTCTTCCTTGGTTCCTTCAGAGTATCGCTATGAAGAACATGGAGTATGAAGGAATTCAGAAAGGGTAATGCTATGAGTCTATTGTCTCCTCCACAGGGACACGTTAGCCTCTTCAGCTGGAGCATCTTGTGATTTGACTGGACTGAAAATATACTATTGTATTAATTTCTTTGACTAGACCATAGTAGATTGTGTGATGGCACACATGGACCAGGCACCTTACTTCCTTTGCATATGCTCCAGTGTGAACACATGGCCATTACCAGCCCTCTGTTATACACTGACTATTTCTCGTCCAAATTCTAGCAGAGTGTAGTAATTTTGAGATTTACCCTGGGATATATCATTTGGCAGAATGTCATATGGCTTTGTAGTTATTTTTATTCAATTTGAATTAAAGTATTAGTTTCCTTCCATGGCTCCTGAGCTCTTCTAGACTATAGAAGTCTAATGTGGATTCCCCTCCATATGCTGTGAATATATTTTACTACCATTGGTTAATAAAGAAGCTGCTTTCGGCCTATTGCAGTGCAGAATAGAGCAAGGCAAGAATTCCGAGCAGAGATAGAGGAGAAAAGAAGGTGGAGTCAAGGAGACGCCATGTAGGCACAGGAGGAGACAGATACACTGGTAAAAGACAAGCCTCGTGGTAAAATACAAAATAACAGAAATGGGTTAATTTAATATGTGAGAACTAGCTAGAAATATGCTTAAGCTATTGGCCAAACAGTATTACAATTAATATAGTTTCTGTGTGATTATTTTGGGTCTGGGCGGCCAGGAACAAACAAGCAGTCTCCATCTGCAGAAATCGGATAGGAGGAAGTCAGCTATGGACCAAATCCCTGATGTAGTAGTATGATGTTGGGTCCTCCAACCCTAGGACCTTTCATGACAGCAGACATCACTGCTTTGAGAGTGGGTTTTCCCTCTACTGTCAGTTGTGCGTGTGTATCTTCTTTCTTACCCCGCCTCTGCTCTTATTCTTGCTCCAGCTCCTTTGCTGATTCTCATGGCTAAGAAGTTGCTGACTCCATCTAATTATTTTATTTTATTTTATTTTATTTTAGGAACAACACTGATAGACACAAGTTTCTAAGGAAACTTATTTTTTTTTTGGCAGAGATGTTTTGGGCCATTAATACTCTCTGCAATCTTCTGCTCAAACAGAGACTGTCTCTAGCCTGAGCGAATTCCTTAACTGTGACTTCCAATACTTGCTTTAAGACCTTAGCCTCATACCATTAATTACACATTACTCAAACTGATCCATCCGAGCCACTAAAGTGGATCAACAACAGAGCCATCTGAGAACACTTATGAGATTGGCAATCTTTGAAGAAAGAACAGACTCTTGTTTGGAGTTAGCTACTCTCAGGTGGTGTGTGTGTGTGTGTGCGCGCGCGCGTGTGTGCGTGCACGCACATGCACCTTGCACCTAAAAGTGTACTAGGGTGTCAGAATTTAAAAATAATCGAATCGTTTTCTTGCCTTTAGGAAGTCACTAGTTTACCACAGTTAATAGCTTTACAGTTTTTTAAAAAAATGAGACTTCAGAAAAAAAGGTGATTATTTAATCTCAGTCTGCAAACTCTGGTAACAGCTCCATAATTTTGTTGATTTTTTAGGGATAAAATAATCCCTGCATACAACACTCTACTTAGAAAAAGATGAACTTAAATGGCGTGATAGCACGTGTCATTAAACTGATTCTCAGTGTGTGAGTTGTTATAGTTACCCCACCTTCTTCAAGGGTGGGCCCAGCATCCAGATCTAACAGAGAAGTTGGCACCTACATATCATTTACAACAGGGGGATCAGCCTTCTGTACTTGTTTCCAAGAATGATCTGCTGCTAATTAATGTAGAGCTGGGAATGGAACGGGGATTGCACAA
Organism: Ellobius talpinus; assembly: GCA_001685095.1. NCBI lineage: Eukaryota > Metazoa > Chordata > Mammalia > Rodentia > Cricetidae > Ellobius > Ellobius talpinus. The sequence goes on from LOJH01013585.1 coordinate 8,766, forward strand.
GATGGTCTTTAGGACTTTTGGAGCAAGACAAACTGCAAGAATTCTTGGGGCCAGAGTGGCACCGCTTTGTCCCACACAGAAGGAAGCATTTTCTTGGTGTCCCTTAGTGGATCCTGTTCCGTAATTCTTTCTGTGCTGTTCTGATGCTCCACTTAGCATCACTTTCAATCCACCATCCACACTTAGTTTTTTCTTCTAGGGTATGTGCTTCATGCAGTTTCTATGCTTGTGCTGGGGACTGATTTGGGGGGCAGGATGATGTATTTAATGCCCATGTTTTGTCAGACTTGTAACTAATAATCAACTGCTTCAACAATTGCCTGAAGTTTTGTAAGTGGCTTTGGTGGCTGAGTGTGCTGAATTTTCTGGTTGTAACTATGTAGACAGCAAAACCTGTGAGATTTGTACTCTAGTGTAAACATTCATCTTTCCACTTTGCTTATTACCAAAGATCCTTTAAGTCATTCTATGCCCCCAAATCAAGAGGTCCTGTCGGTGGTAGAGAGCATTTATCCCCTGGAAAAAGTACCACAGAACTAGGGGGAAGTGGCTACAAGCTTGCATTTGCAAACTGGGCATGAGGATTCTCTAAGTTTCACAGCCTCCTTATTTCATCCTGAAAAAAATATTCTCAGTGTGTCATCTCGTGACCTGTCTCTTACCTAACCATTTTCTTCCACTAAAACATTGTGTTCTTGGCATAAAATATGATACAAATTATGGCTTTAATATCTAAAGTTGGCTCACACTTGCTTGGTATTATCTTACACAGTTCATATATAATTTTTTTCTCCTTTGCAAAACAATCTTGGTTTTAATAGAAGTTAAGTAATTGGACCAAAGTCAGATGATTGAGCTAGGATATAAGTCTGGGCATTCTCAGTCTAGAACTTTCTGCTTTAACATAACATTTTCTTCCAAATTGTCAATACTATGTATTATTGGACTTTAATACTTTGAAATTCTGAGATAATTAAATATTATTATTGAACATATTTGATTTTATGTATTATTTTAGAAAGGCAAACAAGAATGAGTTAACAGACATTATAGGTTTTTAAAATTTAATATCTGTGAGTATTTTGCCTGCATGTATAATTTGCACAGGTCAGAAAAGTGTTTTGGATTACCTAGAACCAATGTTATAGATGATTGTGAGCTGCTGGGAATTGAACCTGGGTCCTTGGTAAGAACAGTCAGTGCTCTTAACTGAGCTACTTTTAGCCCTTTTATAGGTTTTTGAATTTTAATTAATTTATTTTGTGTGTGTTTATGTGCACGTGAGTGTGTGTACAAGGATTACATTTGTTGTGGCATGTTCGTGGAACCAGAGGATGATTATCAGGAGTCTGCCATGTCCTGCCACCTTGTAGGATATAGACATCAAATTCGGGAGATCAATCCAGCCCACAAGTACTCTTGCCAGCCCCATTGTAAGCTTTTTTTCCACTAGAGTTTCTTAAAGAACTACATAACAGCATTCTCAAGGTGACTGCAATTCAGGTCACTGCACATGCAACGTGTGTTTGTTACAGCAAGAGAACAGGGGATGTGCTGGGCTCAGTGTCTGCTGTATGTGATGAACACACCCTTGATATACCCTGACACCCTTGATGAATAAGAATTATTTACTAAGTTAACTCTTCACACAGACTTCAAGTCCGTCATTCCGCTCTCCCCTTGATGTTTTCTCTCTTCCACTATCCAGCTTCCCTTTCCTAGTTACCACTCCCACATAGCTTTGTCGGGCTCTTTTCTCATTGGGCTTTGTGTGCTAGAACTCACACTCTGCTTCTGAATTAATTTGTTTCCCCAGAAAACATCTGGCAGAAAATTCATTCTTTTGTGAAATTATTCAGGTCAATAGAGCTCATACTTGGGAGCATTTGAGTCTCTATCTACAGTCCCAAATGAATGTGGTTTCAGGACTCCCTGTGCAGACAAGGGGTCAGTTAGTCATCCTACTGGGAAAAGGGTGTGTTTTCTGAGGAGGTACTGTCACCTTCTTCCAGACACTACCAGAATTTGGATGTAAGGCAGTCAAGCCCTTTATGACAACTGCTTCATGTATTCTCAGTGATAGCTTTGTGGCTGGTCTTGCCACTGTGTTGATGGTACCTCTGCGTGTGTTTGAAGACATGCTTTTGCACACACACACACACACACACACACACACACTTCTTCTGTGAGTGGAACCTCTTGGTTCCTAAGTCACAATCGGTTCTCCTTTAACTGAGTCTCTGTTTGTCTATGAATCTGATCATAGAGAGGAAGGTGAGACTTAACAAAGAGATGAGAACTAGAGGTCTATTAGCTTGTCTCCTAGAATTTGTAGAGAATCGGGTGGACCTGGAAATGGATAGTGGATAGTACACAAAGCAATGGCTCATTTGAAGGCTGGAATTTTTTTAAATAGACATTTTTTATTCTTGAGGCATTTTCTTATTTTTTTTCCTCTGTCAAAAGGTCTCAATTTTCTTCCAATTCCAAGCTTAAGTACTTTCCAGAATCACCCACCTGCCCTTGGTTTGCAAGCTGATGCATGTGGCGTGCCTTCTTCATATTTCTCCATGTTCCTAAGCCTTAGTTTTTTTTTACTAGAAAAATGATATGGTAATAATATCTATTTTGCAGAAGGTTTAAACAGATTCACCAAAATGCTCAGCATGCGGGAAGAGCCATGGGAGAATGTTAAAGTTAAGATATTGTTAATGCCACTAGTGTCATAATTACAGCTTGCCAGTTCTAATTGGTTAGGAGTAAAGGTTTGCATCTTACTGGGAGTATGCGTGTGTGGGTGCGGCAGCTTCCGAAAAAGAGATTAGGAGATTCTTCTGCCAACACAGTTCATTCCCCATGGTATTGGATTTAGATTTCTGACTTCCAGAACAAATAATCAGAAGCAATAGGGTTTGAGTACATCTAATAAGCCTGTTTGCTTCATGCTAACGGCCCCAGCTGAGTAGATAAGTGCTATGCAGAAGCCCAATAAAACAGCTAACGGGATGATTACTAACACTGCTAGAAACAGAAAACAATTACATCTGTCTGCAAGGCTCTGCAGTTTCCCAACAGTCTGCTAGGCGACTTTACGATTGTCTGTTCCTGCCTTTCTCCTGCTGCTGCGTTATTCCCCAGTATCAGAACGGTCTGCTTGTTTTAGGGCTGCTTTCTTCTAGGACCTCTTTGGAACTGCCTCTTCATTCAGACTGATGTGTCCTGACTTTATCGTGTCATTTAGCCTCTTAGCTAGCTGATACGTCAGTTAATGTCTACTAGAGCAAGGGAACACCTAGGGATCGGTTCTATTCTGCACAAACAGGTGAAATTTTCTTTAACTATTTTAAACCCATGGAATGATAAATCAGGACTCAGTTACCTGAAGCCAGAACATAATAAAGTGTGTATGAAGAAATTTGACATCAAACTCATTTAAATTCTTCAGTATAAAATATTTTCAAAATGTTTCTTTGCTACTGCTGCTTGCAGAATGAGTAGGACGCTAAACATCAGTGCTGTCCTGTGTTTGATACTTTGTTGTTGTTGCTGTTGTTTTCGAGACAGGGTTTCTCTGTAGCTTTGGTGTCTGTGCTGGAACTGGCTCTTGTAGACCAGGCTGGCCTTGAACTCACAGAGATCCACCTGCCTCTGCCTCCCAAGTGCTGGGGTTAAAGGCGTGCACCACCACCACCCAGCGTGTGATACCTTTAAAGAAAGTGTTGTTTAGGGAGCCCCCAGAAGTCTGCACAAATAGCACAGGTTCCTTTCTTTCAACTTGTTGCCCAACCGAACTAAATGATAGGACTCTGTGCTGATGACACCGTACACTTTGGTTGTAAGATACAGAAAAAAAATCAAGCTGGAACTGAACCAGATGCTTCCACTCTGTTAGATAGCTTGAAGGTGCCAGGAACTGCTACTTAGATTACTAGAGGAGGAAATGCATCACTGATCTTACTTTACTGTCTAGTTAGATACTACCTATCAAAAAAGTGTGCTCTCATATGCAGTAGTAACATGAATTTTCTGGGGGTAACCAAGCACTCCAGGTTGTAATGTGAGGCCTGCTCCACAATGCTGGGTACTGTAAACTTGGTTAAAATAAAAACAAAAATTAAACAAACGAAAACCACTACCATGTCCAGAGAGGTCATAGACCCTAGGGGTCAACACACTAGTGACCTTTAGCTAAGCAGACACAGTGTCAAACTGCCTTCTGTGCATGTGTGTTTGTTTACACACATAGATAAACGCTATACTTGGTCCTGATGCGGTGGTTCTTAACCTGTGGGTTGCCACTCTTTTGGGGTTGAATGACCTTTTCACAGGGGTTGCATATCAGATAGCCTGATATGATATAATGTAAATATTAGATGTTTACATTACAATTTAAATCAGGAGCAGAATTACGGTTAAGAAGTAGTAACAAAAATGGTTTTATGATCGCAGCATTAGGAAGTTTGAGAGCTACTGTCCTAATGAGAGAAGCCTGTCTTTTCCATGAATAACAGTGAATGAAGAGACTCAGGACTGCCCAAGATTCTGAGAATAAGCCATGGTTGAAGGCGACTCATCCCTAAGCAATACATTTATCTTACTCCTGCTATGGCTCTGGGATCATTGGAGAAGAGGGTATCAGCAGAATGGAGGAGCCAGAAGATAGGGAGAAAAATGGCAAAATACCATTCTCTAGAAGTGACTTGGCAATTTTAATCGGGAACTCACAGCAGCTACAGCTACTTGCCCTTGGCCTTAATAAGACAAGCCCTGTCCATAACCAGTAATAGATGGGGAAGAGGCTCATAGGGCCTGAACTGATAGAATGAACTGATAGATTCTGGGAGCGTGGGAGCCATTGTTTTCAGTTGTGTGCCCATTGCTGAGCCCACTAGGCTCCAACAGTTATTTCCAAGCTCCTGTCATAAAAGCAGCCCAGGTGAAACTCAGTGGGTCAGAAACAAAATGAAATGACTTGAATGTGACAAAAAGATAAGGGTGGAAGGGACAAGAAAAGAACAAGGAGGCATTTGGAGGAAGGATAGATAACACTCGAGAGGTTTGAAAAGCCACATAGGAACTCATTTTATAAGCTTCACANCACACACACACACACACACACACACACACACATATATATATATATAAAATCTCACCAGGTCCCATCCCTAGATGAAGAGCTACAGCCAATTAATGGCCAATAACAGAGGTAGAAGAAGTCTTTTCCAAGGATAAATGCCCTGATAGATTGTCCAACTCAAAATGGTCAACCCTAACACATATACACATGAGTAACACTAAAGGGGCTCAGCAGGTTCTATT
>LOJH01013585.1:14135-29893 GCA_001685095.1 Ellobius talpinus
GTCATGACTTTGAGATGAAGTTGGGGTAAATGGGGAGGAGCTGAAGAGAGGGTGAGGAGGGAATGATGTAAATATAGCGCTCATGAAAGTCTCAAAAATATATGAATAAATACATAAGTAAAATTGTAAAAAGGAGTGTGGCTTCTGATAGGTCAGCTATGCTCCCACGGATAGCCTCGTACCCAGAAGAATATGAACCAATGGATTCGATGGGTTCTACGTTACTAAACTAAAGAAAAGGACATGAAGGTGGGGTCATAGGAAATTGGGAGTGGATCTTGGAGGAGTTGGGGGTGAATATGATAAAATACAGTGCATAAAAATTACAAAGAATTAACAAGTTTTTTTAAAAATGGTAGGATTAAAGCAACCATAATAGATATTATGTGTGCATACATGTGTGCAGTGTATGGATATGAGTATGGATGTGTATATGACAGGAGAAATTTTGGAACTTAGTTCTTGCTTTCTATTATGGGTTCTGGGAATTAAACTTGGGGTTCAGGCTTATATAGTGAATGTTTTTACCTGCTGAGCCATCTTACTGGCCCTTAAATACATTTATAAACTATTGTGGTAATAAGGTACTAGAGTATGTAACTCCCATACTCAGACCTAGTATTCTTTAAATCAGTTGAATGGCCTAATCAATAAATAGTTCCTAATTGTTGGAGGAAGCAAAGTCATTACTACCTAATTGGAAGTGGGATTTTATACAATTATAATCAATTTTTTAATTTAGATATTTTATCTGGTTAAACTGTCATGTGCTAATTCTCTATAGACCATATTATTTACTGGTGCAGAACACTCTGCAAATACAGGGAGTTTTCATATCTTTTATGACTCTTTCCTCTCAATATTGCTAGAAAACAATTCCCATCGGAAGAAGCAAGCCTGGAACATGCTCACATTGTTAATATTGATACACATAAAGTTTCCTCTATAAATCCACAGAGAAGAAGCTTAGTTTAGATGTCTTTCAAAATGTCGAATTAGAGAGCGGAGGACGTCAGCATAGTTTAGTGAAGACAATCGTTTTTACGAAAGGAAACATACCTGAACCTCTGAATTTGTGGGTTCCCTATTTATAGATTCAATTAACTACAGATTAAAAACATTTACAAGAAATGCAGGTGAATTGAACATAAACAGATATTTATCTAGAATAGTATATGAACATGCAGTATGGAACTCTATAATAGTGTTTACAGTGCGCAAGGGACAGGAAGTCACCCAGAGACAGCTTAGAGTATGTGAAAAGATGTGCATGAGTTATATATAAACATATACTACTCGAGCTTACGTAGGGAACTAGAATACATGAGGATTTGGGTATCACAGAGGCCCTGAGTCCATCCCCTGGAACCAATTACCAAGGTATAACTATATCTCAGCCTTTTATTGGAATCTACCAAAAATATTCAACACCAAACGTTGGTGTATTAGCTTAAAATGGACATTCCTGAATTTATATAAGTAATATTATATGATCTCTCTGAGTACATTGTATTTATATATTTAGGAATATCTATTTTGTCTGTCTGTCTATATGTCTGTCTATCATCTATCTCCTTTCTTTATACATATATATAAGCATATATCCATACATATATATTAACAATGAAAGAATTATAGGCCATGAATTTGAGAGAGAGCCATGAGAGGTATTTTGGAAGAATTGGAAGGAGTAAATGAAAGGGGGGAAATGATGTAATTTTAAAAATTCTAAATAATGTTAAAATCTTACAGCCTAGTTGGAATAAGTTTGGCAGCTTAAAATGATAAATCATGTATCCTGATCCGTTTGACGGTAAATATTTGTTAATGACTAGGTTTGCGGTTTTAAGCTAAAGAGCAGATGGGATTTAGGGGTGTGTGGACTGTCACTGCAGGGGTGAGGCGTCTTGCCCAAGGGCCTTTCCTGGGGGAGTTTGGATTGTTAGACCTGCACTTGAGAGAAGCCTGGTTACTGTGTCTAGGAACAAGATAAAATGAAGCTTATCTTCTGTCGATCAATACAGTCTTGTTTGAGCTCAATGAGTCATGGAGAGACGCATGTGGTAATGAAAGCCATTGGGCAATAGTACCCAAAGTATTACCCAGTGTCCTAAGGGATGCCGGCGTTTTCAGACAGTTACTGGAACAGGTTTTAGACCTGCTGTCAAGTTAACATACACAGCGTCATAACCTGAAACTAGGGGTGTCCATAAAGACATGTTGAGTTTTTAGTAGTAGTTCTAAAAAACAGTTTCTAAACTAAAAGTTATCCTGTTTGTCGTGTCTCTGTGTGTGTGTGTGTGTGTGCGTGTGTGTGTGTGTTTGTAGGTTCTGAAGAAGTGCAGTGGCTTTGGTAATTAATAGGTTTCTTTATATAATTTTCTACTTGAATGGGATTGTTTGGAGAAAGCTGGTGGGTGGTATGTTTGGACAGTTTAAGTTCTTCTGGAAAAAAATGGGAAAATAAGAGATGGGGGTCAACTTGTTTTTAAACACCAGATCTCTGCTTATTAATCTTCGCAAAGTTCTATGGGTAGATCACATACCCGCTTCACATCTAAAGAATCTGAGCTCTTGGGAAGTCAAATAACATCCACAGCTTCATAAGCCAGGGAGATTTGGAGTGAGGATTGCAGCCTGGTCATATCTGTAGAAGAGCCTGGCATTCTTGCTGTGATTAGTTTTAAAGACTCTAGCGTGGCATGGCTTTGCTTGGTGGAGAATGATGAAAGCATATGAGTTATTGGAAGTTCTAACTTAGATCAGTCAAAACTCAGTGATTATACTTGATACTGGTCATCTCAAATACTAGACATGGGTTATAAGAGTGATCTGTCCTTAACCTGTAGCCTAAGGGGTATAATTTTGGAGTGATGTTGATAGACCAATGTCTTGGAAGAAGAAGTTCTCCTATAAAGTAAGGTTAGGAAACTGCATGACCTGTTCCTTCGGCTAATTGCAATGCTAAGCACCCATGTGCATGTAGTAAATCCCGATGACTGAGTACAGTATGCACATGTGCTCTGGAATTAGACTGCCTGACTGAGTCACCTGGCTGTGCCGCTTGCTTTTAACATTGAGCCTGTTAAGTAATTTATCTGCACCTCAATCTAATAACAGTATGATATAATGATACATGGTAATCATATATTAATAGTAGTGGGGTGTTCTAAAAAAACCATGAGATTAAATTTATAGAGAGTGCTTAGGAATACACTTGATAATCTAATACTTAGCAAATATTGTTATGTTGAAGAGCACCCAAATGGGAAGAAGAGCTGCTTTCAATGGTCTAACATGACTTATTTGGCATATTTGATTGACTATGAAAACACATGTTCATGGCCCCTTCTGTTCCTTAAGTGCATGCAGTACAGGTAATGTCGGTACTTAAAACATCACAGATTAGCTGGGCGGTGGTGGCACACACTTTTCATCCCAGCACTCGGGAGGCAGAGGCAGGTGGATCTCTGCTTGTTCAAGGCTAGCCTGGTCTACAAGAGCTAGGTCCAGGACAGTCTCGATAACTACAGTGAAACCCTGTCTTGAAAAACCAAAAAAAAAAGAACCCAAAGAACTCATCACAGATTAACTTGTCATTAGCCTAGTTTAAAATGGCCACTCACAATTTTGTATCTTTTTCCCCTATACTTAACACAGTAAATTGGAACATCAAAACACATACATTTTTTAAATTGAGAATTACCAATATAATTCTAGAAATGGCCTGAAAAATAAACAAGAATTATCTACTTCTCTGTATTGGCAGGGGGATCGCTAACTGCTTGAACAAGTAAACGATTTCCCTTTCATTCCAGATTCACTCTCTTACTGTTTGCTGCTCAACATGTTAGTGTTTCTGGCTAGACTGGCTCATTTGGTGCTCCTTATATTGAAAGTTTATCGATATTTGGTTTATAAAACATTAATCTCTTGGGATGCACAAACGATTTCTCATTTTTCATCTCCTAGAAGAGTCACATGTGTAACTGTCACTAGGACAGACATGTATTTCCTGGGGCCTCTCTGTGGCACCTACTCTGATCAAGGGGAAGCGGCAGAGCTTCAGTCAGTCAGAGAGTTGAGATTTCTGATAAAACAGACAATGCCTTGATCTACTTCCCTTCTTAAAACCATCGTGTTTGGGCGTTTAGCTATCTTTCATGGGTGAGAGAAATAGGAATGTAAGAATATGTACGCTGTGCTACGTTTGCTCAGTCTGTGAAAGCCATCTAATAGTCACCTTGAGGTTGAGCTCTAACACAGTCAGAAACAGTTTTCCATAGTGGCCTTTGCTTTCTTTTCTTGCTAGAATTAAAAGCAAATGACTTAGGATATTATTTTGCTTAGCAGGTTAATGACAGAAGAAATAGCAAGAATACACCTCAATTCTTTTCTTAGGGTGGTTGGTAGCTTGCAGAAGTTAATTGAATAGGAAGGGTCTAAAGTACGATCGGAATGAGAACTGATACACAGAGCTAAAAAATCTTCTAGAGATGTTCAACTATGTCTTTTGTTAATTGCATGTCTGCTCCGAGGTCCTAGGGACAAGGACAGACGGTGATGCACAACTCTCCCTGATACTTGGCTGGAGGAAAGGGTTATAGCACATGAGCTCCACTTGTGAACACACGATGATCACCCCCACTTTCCACAAGCTTTGGAAAGGAGTAAATCATGGCATTCATCTCAGCTTGAGACTGCATGATCATTCCAATACTTTGTTTTGTTTTTCAGTTGGTTTCATTAGTATAAAAGCAAACGACAATTCTCTGTCTAAGACTCAGGGGTAGTAAAGAGCACAAGCTGTTTTCATGCATTCTCGTAGATACCACAACACAGAATTGAAACAGAAAATACAAAAAGCGTGGACCATACCTGAGTAATTCCTGAGGTTCCCCACCCGGAAAAAGGTTCCTTGATTATGGCGAATTCAGCATGCCACTTTGGTTATATTCTAATCACCGTATCAAACTCCAAAGGTTCAGTGGCTTTAGGTTTGGTTTACAATTCCTGGAAGTTAAACTTTAACTCGCCCTGTCTCTTGCATCCACCCAGCCCTTTGACCAGGTAATTGGGTCACTAAGGCCTAAACAGAAGCTACTAAACTCTTCCCCTCTTGTTTACAAAATGAAAATGTGTTTGGCATCTACAGTCACTGGGGTCAATTCTCTTTTGAACCTAGCTTTTAGAAATAAATTTAAATGTGGCATTCGTTCCATTTTAGGAAACCAAGAATTTCTTTATGTGGTCACCTTATTTATTTGCTGTGTCAAAGTGATATAACAGGCAAGGTAATTTAGGAGACTGTTATTTTGTGCCACACTTTTCCTATTATGGTTTTACATGGAATAAAGTGTAGAGTTTTAGGTCAAGTATGCAGATAAATGCTGGCTTACAAACACAAAATACACAAAGCGTTTATATAAACAAGTAGCTGAATTTAGGCCAAATCAGGTTTGGAAAAACATTTCGCGTTGCAGAAGCTGCTCATTCAGATTTGAAGAGGGAGCCAGCTCTCAAGTAAGAGCCAGGGCTGCTGTTCACTGCTGGAAATGTCAGCAAACCATTTTTCTTAAAGGACAGATAATTGGTATTTTTTTTTAAAAAATGTAAGCTCTATAGTTAATTTATCCAGCATGAGCACCAGTCTATATAAGAAATCTCAAAGGATTTTTTTAAACAATCTATTTATAAGATAAAAACAACCAAACCTCCCTACTTTTGAGTGAATTTTGTCTTAAGACTTGTAAAATTAAATTAAAGGATACTTTCCCTTGGCTTCGGGTCAAGTAAGAAAAGTCCAGTTTCCTGGGAACCAGCTTAGGACATTTTTTACCTACAGGAAACCACAGAACAAGCAAGGGACGACAGCACTGAAGCTTGCTTATGCTTAGAGAGGAGAGGGAGCTGAAGATCTACTTATCCTACCATGAAGCCTTGATTGCCTTGCATGTCTTTCAGTAAATACATACCTGCCCTAGCTAAAGTGCCTCTGAGACTATTGATTTGTCCTGGAATTGTAGCACGCACTGCTTCTCACATATAGCCATTCACAGCTAGACGTCTCTACTTATTTCTTCTGCTTGCCCAGATCCTTCTTGGTTTGCCCAGGAGAAGCTCCACCTGGGCTGGGCTGGCTCCCCAATGAGGGAGGAATTCTCACTTTGAATCTGATCCCACAAGGAAGTGTTGATATCCTGAGACTGAAGGTCCTGGCAGCAGGGGGTTCCTGATTGTGTCTTAGATGCCTGGGCAGTGCTAAGTGAGGATTCAAAACTTTGACAAAGGAAAGCAGGGCCCCTTAGATAGTTGGGGGAAGACAGCAAAAACATAACAAAAAGAGACAGGAGAGAGAAAGAAACAGATAGACAGACAGAGCCTGACAGACCTGGGATTATTTCTTCACAAACCCTTTCTTAGTTGAAAGTATCCTGAGTTAAAAATGCACTTCCTATTATGGCTAACTCATGGAATGTTAAAGCTGAACAGTACAGAGAGTCGGTTTCCCACCTGACTGTCCACTGACTGGAAGGAAGCTGTGACCTGCTACCACTGCCCAGCATCTCTGGAGAGTACTCTATGCACAGCACTAGGAAAAGATCCAAATTTGAAATTCAAAGTATGATTTCTCCTGGAATGCATGTCACTTTTACAGGAGCAGGATTAGTTGTATCCAAGTGGAGCCAGTGCGAGTAAAGGAGAACTGGTTTTAACTAACATCCCAGTCCAGGTTGCTATAACGGAATACAACACAGTGGGCGGCTTCAACAATTCTCGCTTTCTCAGGGTCTAGAGGCTGGAATTCCAAAATCAGGTGCCAGCATGGTCTTGCACGACTTGGTATGTGACCATGGAAAGAGAAAGTTTTGTTTGTTTATTTTGGTTTTTCAAGACAGGGTTTCTGGAAATTGCTTTGTAGACTAGGCTGGCCTCAAACTCACAGCGATTCACCTGCCCCTTCCTCTTCGGTACTGGAATTAAAGGTGTGTGTCACCATGCCTGGTTGATAAAGAGATTTTAAAATTATTTACATTTTTTCCATTTATGCATGTGTGGGGACCATGTGGGTAGCATGCAATGGTGTGAGTGTGGAGTTCAGAAGACAACATATAGAAGCTGATCCTCACTTCTTACCATGTGAGTCATCCTGATTGAACATAAGTAGTCGGGTATGCTGGCAGGTGCCTTTGCCAACTGACTGTTTTGTTGACTGGAGATATTTTCTAATAAGAGCGTTTATACCCTGTGCCCATGACCCATTCTAGTCTAGTTATATTCAAAAGAATTTCAAATTTTCAGATGTCATGGTTAGGGTTTTAGCATGAATTTTAAGGAGAAAGCAAACATTCAGTTTATAGAAGTTTCACATAGAAAAATTTCAGCATCTTCTTTGATAGGTCCTGACATTTCACAAAGCAGGATATGTGCGTGTCAAACTATAATTCACCTGCTACTCACGAGGGCTGGGGGCAATAATAAATTTGACAGCATCATTAGGCTATGATTTTTCTTTTCCAAGCCATTTTATTGAAACAGTTGGGATTTATTGACCTGAAGTAGAGTGACAAACATCTAAGCAGACTTTTGCTAGGGCTCCTCACCAATGGTGAATCAGTGGTTATGAGACAAAGAGTTCACCAGATTAGAATGGGATCAACTCAAGACCTTGATTCCATCAGCCTAACCATGGAAGTCCACTATCCACACAATGGCAACACTTGCCTTTATTTCACAAAACAGCTCCAATTTAAATAGTGCCTGGAAAAATACCAATCTCCCACTAGTTTATCCTACAAACTATGGGAGACCTGTTTTTCCTTGGGAGCCTTCATGATACAGTTTTATGTCAGAGATGGTGGTCTGAGGAGATGACTCAAACAGTGAGGTACCTGTTGTGCACATGACCACCTGAGTTTGGATCCCCAGGACCTTTGTAGAAAACTGGGCACATGTCTCTAATTCTAGTACTTGGAATGAGGAGACAGTTCGATTCCCAGAGTTCACTGGCCAGCTACTCTAGTCAATCACAGAGACACAGAGTCAGAGATATAGAGAAAGGAGAGTCTATTAGTAGATCGTGGAACTAATATTGCATCAAACATTCTAATAGGAAGGGTAGGTAGTGCCTATGAGAACTCTCTTTTTCATCATAAGTGTGTGATAGTTAAAAATGAGAAGTGATGGGCTAGGGAGTTTCTCAGACAGGAATGTCCCTGCCCTGTAAGGATATGTGCATGAATTATGACTTATTGTTTTTTATTGAACATAAGTTTTTTTAAAAATAAATTTGCAAGCTATTATGTTGGATTTTAGGGGTTTCATGGTTAGCAGACCAGATCGAGGTTGTATACATAAAGGAGTACCTCAATAGTAAACTCATTACATCTATAATTAATGTTTGGAAGAAGAACCACAGTATGCTAAACAGAACATAAAATGTAAGAAATAAATGCAAGGTAGGGAATAATCATCCTGTACACTGTGAATATATATTATTCTCTTTGGTTAATAAAGAGGTGGTTGGCCAAAAGCCAAGCAGGAAGTCTAAGTAGGACAATCAAGCTAAGAATGCTCGGAGGAAGAAGGGCAGAGTCAGAGGGGAGATGTCAGCCACTTACCACACAAGCAGAAGGTGCAGAAAATGAGATAGTGAGATATGAGCCATGTAGCAAAGCATAAATAAAAATGTAAGAGTTAGCTAGTAAGAAGCCCAAATTACTTACTGGTCGAGGATATATAAATAACATTATGCCTCTGAGTTGTTATTTGAGCACTGGTGGGTGGGAGAGAAACATCTGACTACATAAAGTAGCTCAGGAAAACTCCAGCATCCAAGGTCTGAAAGTGTGAGCGAACTTTCTAGTTGGCAGAATCAACACAGGTGAAGTCTGAGCTGGAGTTAGCTGAGCGCCTTCAAGTGACAAGTAGAGCCAATTGTGAGCAGCAAAGGGAAAAGGGGTCAGAGAAAGAAAGGAGTTGGTGCCAGAGCCAAAGCCAGCTCATTAGAGAGAGGACCTGTGAGAGTGTTAACAATTTTCCATGTTACTCTGTGACAACAAACGTTCCCGAAGGATTGAAAGGAAGCTAGCCGTCTATACGGTTCATATTGTGAGTACAAAGTAAAGAAAAAAATTATCGTAGAATTTAATAAGTGGAACATTGCCACCCCCCTCCTCCCCATTGTTTAAATTGTCAACTTGGCACAACCTAGGGTCTGAGGGATTGTCTAGATGAGGCTGGCCCATGGTCATGCCTCTGTGTTGTTGTTGTTATGGTTTTAATTGATGTGTAAGACCCACCCTGATAGCAGGTGGCAACATTCCCCGGCCTGAAGCTGTGAACCGTGTAAGAGTAGAGAAAGTTAGCATGAGTACGCATGCATTCGTTTCTCTCTGCTCTTGGTGGGGAGTGTGAAGACGGGTTGTCTAAACCATCTGTTGTCTTAACTTCCCTGCTGTGATCAACAGTACCCTGGGTTTGTGAGCTAAAGAAACCCCTTCTCCCCTCTCCTGAGCTGCTTCTTGCCAGGTGGATTATTACAGCAGCAGGAATCAAACTTGGGTGACTCCCTTTCAGCTGTCTTAGAATTGTTTTATTCGCCCACTTATCTGAGTATTTCACGTTGTGGATTTCAGAGACGAAAGCGGCAAAGACCATTCAGAGAGGGGGCGAGAGGTGATAAGAGCTGAGGGGAGACTGTTGGCCTTGGTGATGAGATTCACGAGGTTCTACCAAATGCAGAGGTGTTAAGACATAGGAAGGGATGGGCACCAGGGAGGGATACTTGGGACCCTTGAGAAGAACTCCCAAATTGCTGGGTGGTGATGCTGTGTGCTGAGCTGCTACTTGCAGAGGGAAGGTCTTGCAGAGGTGGACTGAATCAGACAACTTCCTTATGCAGTGCCTGTCCCCAGTCACTCATGGGGCAATTATTTGGCTCATGGTTTTTTGCTTTTTTTTTTTAAATTCTACCCTCACTATCTCATTACAGTAAGACTTAAAATTATTGATTTTTTTCTTACTGGCAAAAAATAAAGCATAAAGCTTTGGAAAATCTAAACTATAATTTAAAACTCAAAGATGAACAACTATTAATATAAGAAATTTCCTTCCCCTCCAACATCCTGTTTCTCCCTCTCCCATCTAAAAAAAGAATAAATCTTCCTTTATTGATTTCAGGTTCTAGGAGTTTTTGAGTATTTGTGTGGTGGGTTCAGGTATATAAGTAACTGGAAGTGAGCCTTCTAATGGTAGTGCTGTGTCAGATAGCACTATGTGCGAAAAGAGCTTAGTTCATGTCCCTGCTTATTACATAGAAAGGACACAGATCACAGAGTGAAGTCTTGGGATTCCAGTCCAGGCCATGTCACTTAAGGTCGTACAATGTTTCTGCCCCTTCTTGCAGTCTCAGTGCCTTGGCTTTAATGAGAAAAGTCCATCTTCCTCACAGATTATTGACAACAATTAATCAAATGAATGGGGATGTTTGCCAGGAGCGTGAAAAGAACACAATACTATGCAAGTAAAAAGTAGAATAATGCCAAAGCAGGTTATGTGTGATCCCTGCCAGGATTTGACCAAGTAACATCTATGACTTTGAAGATTTATGCTTGCTCATTGGAAACATAGCATTCCAGATGAAAAGTCTCCATGCTTTTCTTAATGTCTGCAAGGCTTTGGGCGATTACAGTATGACTGAGTGGGTTAGAATCCATCTGTTTTGGGAGCAGCGAGGAGCAGGATTCTAGAATCGTGAAGATGTATTGGTTTTGTAGCTGCAGCCATCTAGTGTTCAGTTGACTAAAAACACATTTCTCTCTCCACACACACCTCCAGCTGCACTGGTTTTGCCCAGAACATTGGAATAACATTTTCTTGTCACACAACTGAGGAGTAAATGAGAATTTATATGAAGTCTAGACTACATGTAGAGACAATGGCGAGAAATGGGAACTCCGAGGACCCTTTCTTTTAAACCCCAGCTGAAAATCTTATTCCTGTCAATCATTGTTCCTCCTGATAGTCACGTACTCCTCGGGCTAATTACTGCTCTCAAATTGAGAGGTTTTAATGTCACTCATGTTAAAGAATATTTATTGCCTTTAGGCAATCTTTAGAGTTAAAAAGATTATTTTTTATTATTTACTCTGTGTGTGTGTGTGTGTGTGTGTGTGTACAATAGCATGTACGTGGAGGTCAGTGAACAGGTTTTGGGAGTGGCTTCTCTCCATCCATGTAGGATCCAGGGACTGGGCGCTCTGGCACTCTGGCTCGCTGAGCAAACACTGTTACCTGCTGAGCTACTTTTTTTTTTAATTGCGGCACTTTAAGAACTCAATAAACTTAAAAATAGATACGGATTTTTATAATGTGAACAATTTTAGAAAAAAAATCTAGTTAACAAATCTGTTCTCTTCTAGTACTGTTTGAAAATATAGATCCCTGGGCCTTTAATGTATGCTTTACTCTCTGTGATTCCCTTCCCCTGCCTCTCACTGAGATGTTTGCATCTGATATTGTTAGTATTCCAAATACTGGGTTGCATTATGATGTTTTCATACATATGAATCATTGCCTGTTTTCTTCACTGTAAATGAAGTAAGTCCATAGGAAAGCCTTCTGGGATTTCAGGGACCTTCTCAAGAAGTTCTCACATAGTGTTCCTCTGACCCATGCTGTTATCTCTTCCTTTGAATAATTTTTAGTGAATTTTGGCAAAAAGAGATGCACTATTTCGAAATGGTAGGGAACAGTGGGGAAAAGCCATGTCAAAGCACAGTCATATGACATTGGGTCAGCAGCACGCTAAATGTCCAATCGTGGACCTGGAAGATTAAAAGGGAGCCATCAAAATTCCCATTGGCAAATGACTTCTTAGCGATTGTGATATTGTGTTTGGTATTGATGCTTTGTGAACTTGAAGAGCCACCGGTAAAAATGAGCTGGACACAACGGTCATTCAAGTAGAGCACCATGATCCTATCCCACAGGTAACACTTGGTTATAAGAACAGCAGGACGATTTCCTAGACGGCTTCTTTGTCATTGTTTTGGTGACTGTTATCTTCTACTTGTTAAACAGAAGTTTCGTGGATGACAGCCTCTGGCAGGCCCTCCTGGAGGCTTTCTGTAGGAGATGACAGCTCCCGGCATGGTAGTCAGCCTTCTGTCACTGTGACCAGACAACCCCACGTCATCAACTTTGTCAAGAAAAGGGCTTATTTTGGCTCATGGTTTTAAAAGATTCAGTTCACAGCCATGTGTCCCTATCACTTTGGTCTCATGATAGTCCAATATATCCCATTGGAAGCGCATGGCAGAGGGCACAACCGAAGCCGAGAGAGAGGAAGGAACTAAGGCTCCGCATCTCCTCTGAGGGTACACCCAAGTGATGTACCTTCCTCTTAATGAGTCCCGCTTGATAAAATCCACATTATCTCTTCTCCTCTTTCACATAAATATACCAATACTCCCACAGGCTGGGAACCAAGCTCTCAGCATCATAGGCCTTTGGATATTTTCAGATATAAACTACAGCACCCCTGACAGCCTTCTCATGGGACAAGGTATGAAGGTCAGGAGAGGTGGAAGTGATGGTCCTGATACTAGGGAGGCCTGTGTGTGTGCACATGCATGTGTGTCTGTGTGTATATAAAAACAAACTTAAACATACATATATAATTACGTATATAAAACAATTTTTATATATTGTTTTTATTTTGTTTATATTGTTTTGTATATTGTCTTAACAAATAGTTTAAGGATAATTTTTTAATAGAAGAATGAAGAGCTAAGTGCTGTCTGGCTTTAGGAGAAAAATGGCATCAGGAACAGTTGGTCTCTGTTTTCTCATTGTCCGTTATCACCTGGACCAAAACATCCATCAATCATTAACTTCCCTCCCAGCAGTGAAATCCTGTGACTCTTTCTTTTTAAAACCTAAGATTCCACCAGTTCTTTGTAGTACAAGCATCTAGGAGGCTCGCACACTGGATGGAGTTAAAGTTCAAGGACAAGTAGCTCAAAGGGTGCTTTTGTGCAGATCATCAAAACAGGAGCTCCAGTCCACAGGAAGAGAAAAGAAGCTTGGAAACATCATCAGTTTGAGAAAATTGGGTCATAGAAAGAAGCTAAATAATCAGAACTAACGGAAGGTTCAGTTTGGTGAAGGGCATGAAAAATACGAATCAGCAACCTTAAAACTTGGCTTGGGATCTTCGATCTTGGACTCACTTTGATATCACAGTGGGATGCTGTGGGCAGTAGCTGTGATAAGACCCTGAGGAAGAGGGTGGGGTGCAGTGGCTGAGCATTTGGCCTCTCAGGCTTGATTTCTTGATTATTTAAATTCTACCTCTTTTACTTTCTGGTGAAATCTTAATGAAAGTATTCAAATTTTACACACAGACACACACACACGTTTTGTTTTGTTTTGTTTTCCTTTTGCAGTGCCAAGGAATAAACCCAGGGCCTGGTACAGGCTTGGTAAGTTCCCTACCACTGAGCTATACACCATTCAAATTTTCAAAGTTTTAATGTATAATGTCTTTTGTTCTAAAATAGAGTATTTCAGGATTAATTAATAGAATAATAAAAAGCAAATAACCTATTGTCTGGCATATAAGTGTACTGTGGATATTAGCTAGAATATTGAAAAAAAAATCATGACTAACAATGGTATTGTTTCATTTTCCAGGAAAAAAAATATCAGTAAGGAGGTGTTCTGGATAGCTTGATGTCAACTTGACACAAGCTGGGGTCACTGAAAGAAGGGAACCCCAGTTAAAAAATGCCTCCATAAGATCCACTGTAAGATATTTTCTTATTTAGCAATTGATGGGTGAGGGCCCAGGCCACTGTGGGTGGTTCTATCCCTGGATTGGTGGTTCTGAGTTCTATAAGAAAGCAGACTGAGCAAGTCATGGGGAGCAAGACAGTGAGCAGCACTCCTCCATGGCTTCTGCATTGGCTCCTGTCTTCAGGATGCTGTCCTGTTTGAGTTCCTATCCCGGCTTCCTTCAATGAGGAACAGTGATATGGAAGGGTAAGAAGCCAAATAAACCCTTTCCTCCTCAGCTTGCTTTGTGGTCATGGTGTTTGATTGCAACAATAAAAACCCTAACTAAAACAGGAGGGAAGGGAAAAATCATTTTATCCTGTTATTTAACAGAGGATACCAGAGACACGAGGACTCACGTGTCGCATGTAGGTTGTGGCCAACCACACAAGTGAAAATGTGCTTAGCATGAAAGGTAACACTAGTCTTCCTAATCCTGAGGTGAGACAATTGGAGAGGAAGGCAGCTTGAGATTGGAAATGTTGCACAGATTGTTTTGGACTTGGCCAGCTACAACACTTCTGGCTTTTTGCTACTGCAAATCTTATGGCCTGGCTGCATAGATTACTCCTGATCCATTAACTCCACATGGTACAGCAACATGGGCACCTGGAGCCAGCTGACTTCGTAGCCTAGCTCAGTGGTGCTCAGCAGCTTGGAAAATTAGCTCTGCCTAATGGCAGTTAGTATAGATTGGTTCACTGCAAGGGGGGCAGTCCAGCAGCCCAGTAGAGCATGGATTAAAGACACACATTCATGGGAACGTTGGGAGAGGGTTGAAGGGGAGGGGAGAGGCAGGGAGAGGAGCAGAGAAAAATGTAGAGCTCAATAAAAATCAATAAAAAAAAGACACACACACAGTTCAACAAGACCTACTTTGTGTGGTTCCTCTGAGTTCAAACATATGACTAAGGATGTTATAGCACAGGTTTTTTTTCCTTTTAAGAAAAAAAATGTTTAATAAGGAATTAGATTGTAATTTCCCCCATTCTTTGAAACTTGAAACATTCTTATGCATCTGTGGCTAGGGATGGACTTCTGAATTATTTAATCTCACTTAAAACCATGCTCAATATCAGACAAAATGAGAAATAATTCTAGGTAATGCAAGGAAAACAGAAAAATTGGAAAGATTCTAGCCCATGTCCAAGTTCTGGCAAGATAGGTCTTATAATTTCTAAGACTCCACTCTCTCATTTGTTAAACTGGGGGGACTTCTTATCCGTATTTAGGGTGCTGTGTAGATAACTTGGGGGACACACTCTACAGAGGCTCGCTGCTGTGCTGAGCACAGGCGCATGCCCTCCATGCTGTTTTCCTTCATGCTCTAATGGGGGCATCTTGAAGGAAACTTGGCTTTAGAGATCTCATCTCTCTTCCCAGCCAAGGGCCTTGTGCAGCCTACTTTGACGAATGATTGTTGTAGATGAATTGCCCTACCAGAAATGCTCAGGAATAATAATAATCCAAATAGCACCCACCTCCTTACTCTTCTCTTTATTTCTTTAATAACTTACCTCAAAGTGTTAGTTACTTTTCAGTTGTTGTGAAAAAAAAACCACCATGACCAAGGCAACTTAAAAAAAGCAAAGAATTTAATTCAGGGCATGTGGTTTCAAAGGGTTAGAGTCCATGCTTATGATGGTGAGCACAGCAGCAGGCAGGCCTGTCACTGGAGCAGTAGTCGAGGGCTCGCTCACATCTTGATCCACAAGGAAGACACAGAGGGAACTAAGGGGAATGGCCTAAGCTTTTGAATCTCAAAGCCTGCACCAAGTAACAGCACACCTCCTTCAACAAGGCCAGACCTTCTAATCCTTCCCAAACAGTTTCAACTGGGGGCCAAGTATTCAAACATAGGAGCCAATGCAGATTGTTTTCTTTCAAACCACCACCCCCAGTTGCTGGGTTTTTTTTTT
>LOJH01013586.1:4150-25350 GCA_001685095.1 Ellobius talpinus
TTGTTTCAAAGATGACCCCCCTCTGTATGTTTCTGTGTGTGTGTGTGTGTGTGTTTCAAACTCCAGCCCCTTGCTCGACTCGCAAACTGTCCCGTGGTGTACGGGTATAATTCAAGGCCAAAATACTCCACCTGCCAGAAATCTCTCAGTGTTCCCTGAGAAGGCATTAGTTTCAAATTGGGCTTCAATATATTTCCTCTCCATTTGTACTCATTGCATTTTAAGTCATTAAAAAGTAACCACCAAAGAACAAATAGCAGTTGATTGGCTGGCCCTGTTACAGAAGTCTCCACTTTAGAAAAATTCACAGCCCCAAGCATTCCCTATAGACACTTGAATAGTCAAGAGCTAGCCACTGACACGGCCAGACATTTCTCTTGCTGCTTACTGTACATTAATTCATCTGTTCCTGAAACAACCCTGGTAGATCTATTGCCACCACCATTACATACATAAGGAAGCTGAAGTCTGGAGACACTGGGCAACTTCCCCAAACTACTTCATTAGCAGCTTGGATTCCACCTGGCCAGTGGGACTGTATACCTGAGCCTTCCTCTGTGAATGCATGCACTGATGACCCTGCAGATGCTTCTTCTAAGAGAGGACACAGAAGTCAAAGAAGAGAGCCTACAATATAAACTAATGTCACCACTATGGGAATCAGTGTGGGGATTCCTCAGAAACAATAAAAATAGAACTAGCATATGAACCAGCTAAACCCCTGCTGACATATATGCAAGAGTTTGAATCAGAATACCAGACAACTACTTGTACATCCATGGCTACTGCATCACTGTTTACAATAATCAAGATACAAAATCAATCCAGACACCCAACAACATACGAATGGATAAGGAAAATATGCCTTATGCACGATGGGATTGTATATAGCTGCAAAGAATAAAACCATTCGCAGAGATGTTGTCTGAGGTTTCTGTCCCACCCAGTCCTGCAGCCGTTAAGTCCCAAAGAATCACACAGAGGTCTACATTAGTTATAAACTGATTGGCCTAGTAGCTCAGACTTCTTATTAACTCTTATAACTTATATTAGCCCATTATTCTTGTCTATGTTAGCCACGTAGCTCGGTACATTATTCAGCAAGGCAGTCACATCTTGCTTCTTCTGTGATTGGGTCATGACAATTGCAGACTCCAGAATCCTCTTCCCAGAATTCTCCTGTTCTCATTGCCCCACCTCTACTTCCTGNTAGTAGCTCAGACTTCTTATTAACTCTTATAACTTATATTAGCCCATTATTCTTGTCTATGTTAGCCACGTAGCTCGGTACATTATTCAGCAAGGCAGTCACATCTTGCTTCTTCTGTGATTGGGTCATGACAATTGCAGACTCCAGAATCCTCTTCCCAGAATTCTCCTGTTCTCATTGCCCCACCTCTACTTCCTGCCTGGCTGCGGGCCAATCAGCATTTTATTAAACAAGTACAAGAAACAAATGCTTACAGAGTAAAACCATTGTCCCACAGCACAGAGAAATAGATGGAACTGAATAGCATCATGTTAAATAAGCCAGATGCAGAAAGACCAATATCCATATTCACTCCTATATGTAGACTTGTACATACATATACTACATACATATATATGATATATATATATACTTATATGTCATAATACGCACACATATATGATATGGAAGTAACAGGACAAGAAAATGAGGTCTAAAGGGAAGGAATATGAGACAGTATGGGGGGAATGAAGGTAAACACCACATTTTCATGCATGTGCACACACGTGCGAGCACACATTTTGCTATAATGACACCTAGAGTGCCCATCTCTACAGAAACGGCGCTTGGCTTCACTCCGTGGTTCTTGTTGAGCAATGCACTAACTCATTGACTATGTTGACTTGATATCTGACAATTATCTCCACTCTCTCAGGTTCATCCTAGTCAAATTTCCTAGGAGCATTAATTTTCCTCCGACAGACGCCAAGAACTGGAGGATGACCGTACCTAAGGACCTTCACCCACCAACCCCCTGCAGCTTTCCATCCATCCTGGGGTCTGGCATTTGCAGGTGGCTACAAAAAGGCTTTGTCGCACAGGAAATTCCTTCAGACCGTTTGGCAGACCTCTTTTAGAAGTACTGATATAAGCCTCCTTTTTATAGCTCTTCCCTGTGAGAAAAGGGAAATGAGGTCCAAACTAACTCTGAGTCACACAGGGGACAGATCCATTCTTTTCCTGGAAGCCGGACGCACAAACAGCACTGCTCTTTGTATCCCATTACCCAGTTTGCAGTTTTCCTTTCAAAAAGGAGGAGGAGGGGGACAGCATTCCACTGAGTCTCCATAAAGAGTCTTTGCTTCCCTTCTAGAACTCTTTAAGTATATAGAATAAAAGGTGCCATGGCTCTCTAACAAAAGGAAAGGCCCGCAGGGGAAACTCTCAACAACACTCCTATGATCCTTAGCCACAAAACTACATTTTTAAAAACATGTTGCCAGATTGATGGCTCACACTAGGGAGGCTGAGGCAGGAGTATCACAAGTTGGAGGCCAGTCTGGGCTGCCTAACAAAATGTGGTCAAGAGAGAACAGGAGAGAAGAAGAGGGGGTGGATTATTGTCACAAATATTTAGGATCAAAGGAACCCCACTATAATCTCTGCATTATCTAAGATGCTTTAAAATATATGAGTTATCAATTTAATCCACACGAAGTACTCAAATAATAAATACTCTTAATCAAAATTGACTTTTCACAAAAGAAAACTTGGTCAAATGAATTTCTTAGCAAAAAAAAAACCATACTGGACTAGCTAGGTGTGATGGTACACACCTTTGGGAGGCAGAGGCAGGTGGATCTCAGTGAATGTGAGGTTAGTTTGGTCTACAGAGCAAGTTCCAGGATAGCCAGGGCTATGTAGAAAGAACTTGTTTCAAGAAAAAAAGGGGGAGAGAGGGAGAGAGAGGGGGGGGTACAGTAGACTAGAAACAGATGTTCAACCCTTATATGCAAATAAGAATTCTTTACTTGCCTGCTTTATCATTAACAGATGAAGGAAATGAATTCACTAAGGAAATAAAAGTCTGCCAGACTGGAAGAGAGCCAGCTCACACAGTTATCCATTGGTTCAGAGGACAAGTGAACTCCTCCAATTTTCAAAGGGATAATAAGCAAAATACGTTGAAGAATTAAATAGAAAACTTGAAAATACCGTGGCAGAGCTCTGGAGAGCTATCCCAGCTTCCTCATCCAAAGACACTTCCTTTTCACCAGTCCCAGATCATGTAAATCCAGAGTGATGCCTCGCATAGCTTTTATATATTTATTTTTGGTTTTCATTATGTAAACCAGGCTGATCTCAAACTCGCAATCCCCCTGCCTCCACCTCTCCACCAAGTGTTAGAATACAGGCATGTGCTCTGATGCCCATGTACTTACTATTTTCTTAAATTTCTAGGTTTCTTACTCACTTTCAACTTCTACCACACTTTCAAGATCATAAAGTTAAGGGGAAGCTCTTGCTGGCTTTAACAATAACACTCTATTTATGAGATAATCAAGAAATAGGACCATCAAATACACCCTACCACGACTGCACTTAGTGTCTTCCCCCAGCATATCTAAAACACAAGACCAAACTCAGTCTACTTATTCTTACTGCTTTAGCCATGAGCCCATCAGCCAGACTGAACATTGCACATCACCTCAATTCTTTCCTGTCCCATTTCCTCATTTCTATTTTTTTTTAACTAGAGGGGCTGAGGATATATAGCTCGGTTGCTACAGTGCTTGCCAAGCATACACAAAGCTCAGTTCAGTCACCTCCCCAGCAGCTGGGTACGGTGGTGCACGCCTGTAAACCAGCACTTGGGAGGTGAAAGCAGGAGGACCTGAAGTTCAAGGTCATCATCAGCTACACAGTGAATTCAAGGCCATCCTGAAATGTGTGAGGTCCTGCCTTAAAATATGTAAATAAACAAATATCCTGACACACACCTAAAAGCCCAGTATTTGGGAAGCAAAGGCAGAAGGGTCACCGCAAGGTCAAGGCCAGCCTCATCTACTTAGTAAATACCAGGTCAGACTGAGAGGAGAGATTCTGTCTCAAACAAAAAATACTCACACATACACACACGCACACGCACATACACACACACGCATACATACACACACATACACACACACACCTTCCTATGTCCATTAAATCATCTCTAGCATTGTTACCCTGAATGCATGCATAAATGCTATGTAATCAGCTATTATACTATATAATTCAAGGAAATTATAGCAAGGGGAAAGAGTCTGTATATGTTTAATGCAGACACAACTTTTTTCAAGTTATTTTAGCCTGCAACTGATAGAATCCATGGACACAGTTAATGAATACGAACCAACTGTACACCTACAAATGTAATCTAAAACACATACCCTGCTTGGGGGGATTCAATAGGCTAAGAGGAAGCCGAGTGATATGTATGAAAAGTTCCATAAGGCGGTTCTCATTTGTAGTAAGAACTGAAAATCAACTGGAATGGTTTTCTCTTCCCCCCCCCCCGAATATAATTCTGTACACAGCTCGCAAGGCACTTTGTCACCAAGCTAGGCGGAGCTTTCTTCCCTTCTTTAAATGTGCTGTTTTCTCTCATAAGGGCCACAAGACCTGTAAATGCCTGGCTTCAGCTCCTCTTCTACCACATCCTCTTGGTCATTTTCTTCCTCCAAGAGAACCTCATAGGCCAGTAAGGTGACCTGGTGAGTGTAGGTACCTCCCACCAGGCCTGGCAATTGAGTTTAATCCCAGAAGGACAGTGAAGAAGCAATCTGACCTCCACATGTGCCCAGTGGCCCATGTGCCTCTGCACACACACACACACACACACACACACACACACACACACACACGAAACAGATGTAAAAAGAGAGCGACCCTCACCAGTCTCCCCTCCTCTGAAAAGTCTTCGTCTGTGCCCCTCCCCCTTCCTTGAAAGCCTAGCCAGAACAGCCAGGTTATAGCGGTCATCACAAGCCCCAACAAAGGAAAGACAAAGCCCATGTAACTCAGTCACAGATGTGTCCCAGGCACCTGTCACCCAAACACAGAGCAAGCGCCTAAGAAACTGAACAGCAGCAGACTTCCAACTGAGAGTTAAAAGTAAGGTGGAAGCTGAGTGTGAGGTGCACCCCTGCAGTCCCAATGGGTCAGCCTGGGCTACACAACAAGACCCTGTTGGGAATCACAAACAAAAGCTCACCAACTCTGTGTATGTGTTTAAAATTCATTGGTCTTTAAGCTCTCTGTGGAAATCAACGGTAAGTGCCACGTGAGCTATGCCTCCTGATACATAGGAAACGTTATTAAAAGGACTCCCATGTGCACTGAGCTAAGTATGGAAGATTGGTAGCAAATCAACAGAGAAGAAACATTCCAGACAAGAAGCAGATGTGCAAAGGCAGTGATACCTAGGTCGCCAAGCTACAGCAATTTCTCTCCAAAATGTGTCTAGCAGCTCTCCCTGCTTTTATGAACCTATACTCATTCTCCTCATCCAGGGTTTCTGCATCAATTGGGTGAAAACAACTCCAAACCCATCCTCCTGCCTCCAGTCGCCCTTCCCTCCGACAGTGACCCTCACACACACACACACACACACACACACACACACACACACACACACGCTTCACATCGAGGCACGTGACGTCTTCATAGATACCCTCCCAGCTTATGCTCTCAGCCTGGCATGCACTCCACAGGTTCATCTCCATCTTACTGATTCAACCATCTGCGCCACCATAAGGCAACACAGCAAACCGCCACACAGCATGTGCTGCTCAAGCATCTGACAGCCACGGCTGGAGTGCGGCTGCCACTCACTAGACACAGCCATAAGGCTAGAGCTGTGGCTCCAAACCAAGCTCAGCTTTGCCTACCACTGCAAGGGACATCTGACAATGTCACTTTGGCTGTCACAACTGAAGATGAATACGCTACTAGCCTCTAACAGGTAGAGATCAAGGATGACACTGAACATCTTTTTTACATTTTTTATGGTTTATTTAACTTTATCTTATGTGCATTGGTGGGAAGGTGTCAGATCCCCTGGAACTGAATCTTCAGATAGCTGTGCGCTGCCATGTGAGTACTGGGAATTGAACCCAGGTCCTCTGGAAGAGCAGTCAGTGCTCTTAACCGCTGAGCCATCTCTCCAGCCCAACACTGAACATCTTAAAGAGACAGCTCCCTCCCCTAACAACTAACCACGCCTGAGTGTAGGTAGTGTTGTTGAGAAACTAGGCTAGATGTCTTGGTTGGCTCTTTGTTTATCTAAACTGGCTATATTTGGGGCAACTGGGCTCTGTCCCGAGCCTGTAATCATGCAGAGAGCTATCTGAGGCTTGAAAAAGTGATGGGTAAAGGACGTAGAGAAGCGTGGTGACACACGATGTCTGGAAGCCTGACTTGGGAATAGCGTGTTACTGTTTCTGCTACACTCTACTATCACAAGCCCTGCCCAGATCCGAGGGAGCAGAAGCAGACTCCCCGTCTCTGTTAACAAGAACTGAAGTTCTTTAATCCCCCTCCCTCATTACCAAATTTGCTCAAACGCCTGGAATTTCACATTGCTCATCACAGTCCATCATAAAATGCGGATTATTTTGTTCCATCATATGACCTAGGAATGATATTGTTGGCAGAAAGCGAAACTGTATTCCCTGGACACACATCTCTTCACACACCCCCATAGAAATAATAATTAAAATGAACTCCACATCTTGTATCTGCCCATATCCCCCTGTGTAGTTCACTGGCTCACTTAGTCATCCACTGGGCCCCCACCCTGACTACACACTGGAATCACTCGGGAACGCTCTCATGAAGCAACAAGGACAGGCCCTGCTCCAGATCTTTACACTGAAAGCTCTAACATACAGCCAGGGTAGAAACTGCTGAGCTGGAGCCGGCTAGCCGGAAGCCCAGAACGACAGCTGAACAGCATTTCAAAACTAAAACGCAAGAAACCCAAGACCCTGCAAGACGCTGTTTAAACAAAAGGTTCCAGAAACTGAGGAAAAGTCTGAGCATCATGGGCTCAAATGTGCATGTTACCAGTGACTTCCTGTATCAGGTGGAATTACAGGACAAAGATACTTATATTCCTATACTGGCTCTGTGGTTGGCTCAATGTTATTATTATTCATGACTCTATAGTTAAGCCACTAATCAATTTTGGGAAATGTATCTAGAGGAAACGCCTCACTCTTCACTTGTTTAAAAAAAAGCTCATATTTATTGTTGTATCCTTTATATCCTTTATAAACGTGATCATGAATAGTTACAGTTAAAAATAATATGCTGATTCTCTACCCTCTCTGGTGGTTTTAAAATAGGTCCGCAGATCCTTTGGTCCTCCTCACAAGAAGGGGACCCACTTCTTCATCTGTTGACAGTGATCTGCTCTTAGTGACTCACAGCCAAGGAAAACTGTGTGGCAAATATGGAGGCACCAGAACCCTAAGGCTGGGACGTAAAAGGCACTGTTGCTTCCCCCTTGCTCTGTTGAATCTGTCACTCAAGGGAAGCCAGCTGCTGTGTAAAAATGGACACACAATGAGTGTGTCCTAGTCACAAAGAACCCGGACCAGCCAACAGCCAGCAGCTGAGGCCTCCTGCCTACAGTCACATGAGTGTCAAGACCTCCTGCCTACAGCTGCATGAGTGTACAAACAGGTCTTGAAGCCCCAGGCAAGTCTTCAGCATCTCAGCTCTGGTCTTATTTGCAACCCCAAGAAAGACCCTGACCCAGAACTACCTAGCTAATCATCCCTAAATGATGACTCACAGAAACTATGAAATACAAGTCAAGCATCCTTCATTCAAAACTCTGAAATCCAAAATGCACCAAAAATCTGAAACTCTCTGAGTGCCAACCTGATGTCACAGACAGAAAGATCCTATACCTGATATGGGATGTCCTTCTGTGTATGTGTTGCTTTTATCGGATAATGAAGAAAGCTGTTTTGGGCAATGGCTTAGCAGAGTAAAGCCAGGTGGGAAATCTGAACAGAGATACAGAGAAAGAATAGGTGGAGTCACAGAGACGCCGTGTAGCTGCCAAAGGAGACAGACACTGGAAACTTACCAGAAGGCCACAGTCTCATTGTGATACATAGATAAATAGAAATGAGTTAAAGATGTAAGAGTTACTTAATAAGAAGCCTGGGTTAATAGGCCAATCAGTGTTGTAATTAATATAGTTTCTGTGTGATTAGGGTTTGGATGGCCAGGAATAAAAGAGCAGACTCCGTTTACACATAACTGACCTCATGCTGAAGCCAAGACTCAGACATACTGAAAACATTGCATGAAATCACCTTCCCATGGACAGAAGATGCATGGGAAACAAAGTTCATCCCAAGGTATTGCCTTATACATATGAAATATCCTCAGATTTAAAATAAGTTCAAAATCCACAACATTTCCAGCCTAAGCATTTCAGGTTAGGGATGCTCAGCTTCTAAGAGGAATTTGTCCTTTTCAGACACAGTAGTTGTGAGGTGGGGGGTGGGGGAGTCAGGGAGCAGTAATTTGTTATGCAACAACAGATGACAAATACACCATCATGAAACTTCCAGACAAAATTTAAAACATTGTATCTGCTCTAGTTTCCTTCCCTGTATACCTTAGGAGTTTGAATTATTCATCATTCCTTCTCAACCTTCCTTTAATCAAGGTCAGTCTTTCCACTCCTGTCTCAAAACCTTCTACTATGTAGGACTCTCTCCCGCCCTTAAAGACAGAACAAAATTCCTACTGCAATCTTAGGTTCCTCCTTCCTTGCTGTCAACTGGCTTCTATCTTCTGTGTCGAGCACCATGAAATGATCTCCCCTCCCTCACTCAGCTGCATGCCTCCCACCAAGCTGGGAGCTACTGCCGTTGTTGTGATCATTGGATGTAGCTCGCAATGCTCTCCTGACTCCCATCTGTGGACCTTGCTTGTTAAGCCTTCTTCAGGATCTCACAGACCCTAACCTAACACACTCAATCCTGAGCACACCCTCTTCCTCCTCACAGGACTCTTTCCCTGTGGTCCCCAGCTCAGGAAACCATACTGTCTATCCAAGCATTTCTCTACTTCCGACATCCATCCATCCAGTCACCAAATCCCATCCACTTACCATGTTTCATGCCTCTCCCATCTGTTCTCACTGGGATCCCATCAGCATCTCTGTCTACATCACTGCAACAACGTTTTGATCTCCAGCTTCAATGGCACTCAGGGGTAGGTCACTATACCTTTCCCCTCACTACCACCAAGACCACATTCCCCAAACACTATGAACCTGTCCAATCTACTCCTGAGGTATAACACATTGCTTACAGATAAAACCCAAAATACATTAGGTGTTCTAATGGCAGTCAGCATTCCCTGAGCACATGATGGTATACCAAGCACTTTCATGAGGACCTCAAGAGCACTGACTGACAGCTCAGAGGTACAACAACTGTGTGCAAGGTCCTGGGTTCAATCTTCAGCACCACAACAAAGCAATAATCAAAATTCCTATACTAGGTAATGAAAATGCTCCTCTTTTACAATGAGAAATAAAGCATAGAGATGTTGCAGAATATTAGTTAAAGATGTGTTACATTTGTTTATGCTATGGAATATTTGTTTAATGACGCAAAGGTGTGTTGCATTCTTTTACATTGCATTTGTTTAACTCTGTAAAGCTGTGTTACTCTGCCTGTCTAAAAGACCTAGTTGGTCTAATAAAAAGAGCTGAATGGCCAATAGCCAGGCACAAGAAAGGCTAGGCATGGCTGGGAAGCAGTGAGAATAAATAGGAGGAGCAAAAATAAAGGAGAGGAGGACAAGGGGCCAGTCACCCAGCTACACAATCAGCAACAGAGTAAGAAAAAAAAGTATATAGAATAAAGATTAAAAAAAACCCAGAAGCAAAAGGTGAATGGGATAATTTAAGCTAAGAAAAGCTGGCTAGAAATAAGTCAAGCTAAGGCTGGGCATTCAGAAGAAAGAATAAGCCTCTGGGTGATTATTTGGGAGCTGGGTGGTATTCAAAGAGTAAAAAAGAAAACAACTATATAGAGAGGCAGAAATTTGCACATGGCCATGATGTTATAAAATGACAGAGCCAAGCTTTAACACAGGCTACCAATTTTCAAACACCACATTTTTCAATTCATTACCGTCGTCATCATCCTTCAATGCAATTTTATTTTTCCCTCCTGCATGGCAACATGGCCTTTGTTAATGCTCATTGTGTCTCCCCTACCCAGCCTTCTTTACGTGCTGTGCTCCAAGGCTTCTCAATGCTCCCTGCTCCCACAGCACACCGCCAAGCCTGCTCTGAAACCTCTCCCACTGCCGAGAAGGCCCTTCTCGGACCCTTGCTCTCACCTCCCCTACCCGATAGACAACACCTAATCAGTTTTTAAGATTCCACTCAACACCTTGTCCTCCAAGATTCTCAAACCACAGAAAGTGCCTTCTCATCTTCCCCAGTGGCCTCAAGGACACCAGAACAGGTTTGCTTCCTAGCATATCTGTGAGGCTATG
Source organism: Ellobius talpinus (assembly GCA_001685095.1). Classification (NCBI taxonomy): domain Eukaryota; kingdom Metazoa; phylum Chordata; class Mammalia; order Rodentia; family Cricetidae; genus Ellobius; species Ellobius talpinus. Next base: position 14,703 of record LOJH01013586.1, read on the forward strand.
TGGAGAAACATCTGCTCCTCCTCTACCCCACGAGCAGAATGTCCTTCCCTGCCCCACAGACTGCGGCTGGGTCGCATCACTTGCTTTGGCAGCGGAATGTAAGTAGCTGCGATACAAGGGAGACTTTAACCGTATTCATTGCATGTTTTTGGCTGGGCTCTGCTGCACCTGTCATTCACTCGCCCTAATGAGAACATATGTCCCAGGTTGCCTCTGTCCATGGAGAAGAGGCACATGAAGCCAAGTTGAAGCTAGCCCATAGCCTGGAACCAAGTGAGACCAGTCTAGTGCTTAAACTAAGTAAGCCACAGCTGACCCTGAAAAAAAAAATGCTCTTGCCATCTGCCAAAATGCTCTGGAGAGCCTGTTCCGCTGCACTGTTGAACCAAGAGCTGTTTAACACATGCCTAGACCCTGACATCGGATGTGTTTCTTTACCCATCTTTAGATCTGAGAATGATAGTGACTTTCAGCAAATTTTTAGCAAAGATATTTTATACACTGTCAAATTTACCCTTATAAAGTACACGGTTCAATTTTGGATTTTGTTCTCTAAGTATTATAAATAATAGCCAACCATCACCATTATCAAATTCCACAACATTCCTGCAACTAAAAAAAATAACAATCAGAAGTCCCTTGATACTTTTTATAATAATTTGAATGAATTGTTTGAAAACCAGTTATTCCAAATTAGCACACTCATACAAACATTGCATAAAGCTTTTTACCAGAAGTATTACATGCCTTGAGCATTTTATCTTTCAAGTAAGTTATATCTGCATTTCCCATATATTTTTAAATACAAATATACAATACACTTTTTTAAGTGCTGTTGCAAAGCAAAGGCTATTTGGAGATATAATTTTCAGTCTACACACCACGGAGACATGATTACATTAAAAAACAAAAAAACAAAAACACACCAGGCATTGAGGAGGGGTCTCATATGGTTCAAAGCTATCAGTAACTAAAAAGAGAAATGGCATGGAATCTATTTTGTACTTTTTAAAAAAAATGTTGATTCAATGCCAAAAAATAAATCCCAACATTCCAATAACAAAGACAGGAACATCACACTGAGCAAATAGACACTTTAAAAATATAAATCTCAAAATGGCAGAGTGTGGTGGGTACCATGACTGTTGGTGGGTGACCTGCCATCATACCTAAGATACTGTCACTCAGGGTTTTTTTAAGATTACTAAAGTAGCTATTTAAAAAACCACAACAAAAAAGTTCACTTCATTCTATTAACCAAAAGAGATACTTTGTTTAAAAAAAACTGACTTAATGTTAATAGGATAAATGAAACTCATGAAGGCAAAATGTTCACCTTTCCCAGCTCTCACCCCCATGCACAATCACCCCAACTCCGCTGTGATAGACAAATCTGCTTTGCGACTCTAAGAAACCTAGAAAACAATCCTTTCTAATCATCACCGCTATTTCCCTGCAGAAAGAAGGAAAATTCTGACGGAGAGCTAGCTAGCCCAGGCAGCTTCAGAGGATCTCGACGCCAGCTAAGCTGCAGTCCAGTTTTATTTTTACCCATCTCGTTCCCGGACTCAGGTGGCATCGAGGAGAGCCCCAGCTGCGCTCTGCCAATCTGGGTCATTCAATGCAGAGGATCAGTGGGCGACAGCCGCTGTGTCTGCTTTTAGCAGCATGCCTGGGGGGTGCTTGGGCAAAGCTGGCATGCTGTGGATCCCAGGGTCCAGCCAGGAGTGACTGAACCCTGTGGCTCTTCCTAGGTCGCTGGGGGACGTGAATTAGCCAGGAGAAACACAAACCAGCCACTGGAATGGGCTATTACCTCCAAGCCTCCTTAAAACCGGTCATCTTATAATTCAGTACAAAGTACATTCCTGTAAAGACTAGGAAGAAAAGAATTGAAGTTCCCAAGATATAGGTCTTTTGTTTCCTTAATCAACACTTAAAATCCATGTACTTCATTGCGCCCACCTTTTACAGTTAATGGAACCAATTAGGTATGGGTGGAGGGGTTGGGTACCCGATACTTGATGACATCTCCAAAACTGACTTTAAGCTACACAAAACAGAAATAAAGCTGGGCAGAGAGGTACACACCTATTAGCCCAGCACTTGGGAGGCTGATGCAGGAAGATTGCAAGTTTCTGGCTGGCTTAAGCTACACAGTAAGATCCTGTTCAAAAAAAGAAAAGGGAGTAAAGCAATTTATGATGGCTCTTTTTAAATCACTCTAGGATTATAATCCCATTGTCCCCTTAAGGAAGGAGCCACAGTTTGTTTTTTATCTTATTCCTCCCTTCCTTGTCATCCATGAAATATGTTCCTATATATTACTGCATGATTTTGTGTGTGGAACCCAGAGGACCTCAGCCATCCAACTTGGGTTTTGAGACATGGTTTCTGAATAATGTAGAGCTCACCTTAAATAGGTTAGGCTGGCCAGTGAGTTCCAGGGACCCTTCTGTCTCCACCTCCCCAGGATTAGGACTCTATGCCTGGCTTCCAGCATCAGGATTCTATGCCTGGCTTTCTATGTAGGTTTAGGAGTCGAACTCGGGTCCTTATCTTGCACAGTAAACATTTCACTGATTGTGCTATCTCCGAAGCTCATCAAAGTGTCAGTAATAGGTGTTCTTGGCTCCTTCCTCATCTACTTCTTGCAGTTTTGTTGTTTTGTTTTGTTTTTTGTTTGTTTTGTTTTTTACCACAAGCTCCCAGATTTTCCTTTAAGAACCCCCTGCTTGTTTGTTGGATAGCAGCCAAGCCCTTTGACAGGGATGGACCAGACCAGAGTCTGACAGGCCTGGGCTAATCAGCTCCAGCACCCTGGACATCACGAATGAAGACTATAACTGCTTTCTCTGCGTAGAGCTTGTAAGGAGAGCTGGAAGGCTGGATCCGCCTTGTCTTGGCCAGAACTCACTGGACTTCTTGGGCTGGAACAGGGCAGGCAAATGGCATTATACAATGCCACACAAGGCCCAGCCCAGTGGAACAGCTGAGAGAATCCAGGTCTTCTCCAGTATCATTGATATGGCTGAGTCAGCCTGGGAAGTGGGACTCTCTATCCACACTCTCGGGGAGCTAGGAGGCCTTCTATTTCCCTAAAACCAATTCCAGGTGAACTTTCACTGTACAACTATAAAAATACTAAAAGACTCGCACACACACACAAAAAAAAATTCATGGGAAAGTTTACTAAATATTAATATGCTACAGTATAAACTCAAATAAGAAATTAAACTGCAAGTGTATCCTACAACTCAGCACTCGAAACAGCAGGGAAAGTGAGCACCCCATCTCACCACATCAATATTGGGGCTCCCCAGGCCACTTGGGAAGCCTAGCCCACACAGCCACAGGAACATGCACTTTTGTGACCAACACATAAGCAGAAACAAGAGCACTGAAAATGACTAGAAATGAAAAAAGAAAAAAAAAGATGTTATTTCCCACTACTGACTAACGTAGAATTTTAGTAAGAAATACAAGTGAGGGTGACAATGGTACACGAAGGGAGAGTGGAAGAAAGGACAAGGAAACAAAGATAAAATGCAGGCAGATCTGGGGAAATCTGGACTTTTCATGGACCCTGAAGCCAAACAGTGTCTAGCACATAAATAGGGTGGTGGCCTTTCTGGCCGCCATGTTGATCCTGTCCAGCCTACCCAGCTCACTGCTGCTGTTTGGTGGCAGAACAGGTTAAAGTGTCCTGCAGCTCAAATGTGAACTGTTCCCCATAGGCTCATGTGTTTGAAAGTTTGATCTCCAGCTGGTGGCACAGTTTGGATTAGTTGTGGGACCTTGAGGAGGGGCTGGGCCTCATGGCTTCCAGCTCCAAACCTTCCCACTTGCTCTCTCAGCTTCCTGACCACTGAAGCTGCAGAACCAGCCACTCCATGCTCTGCAGCCTCGTTTTCCCTGCCACGAGGGAGCCTCGAGCCTCCCCTTCCAGTCTTTGAGCCAAAATAAGCCTTCCTCCCTTCAGGTACCTTTTCCAGGTTTTGTTTTCTTCACAGTGGTGAGAAAAGCAATAAATACCAAGTGCTAATCAAAAGCTCACAGGAGGGCTGTAGAAACTCACTGGCAGAACACTCTCCCCCATGTGTAAGACCCCGGGAAATCGTGCATGCGCATGAGTCACATTCAAACAGAAATCTACACAGTGCAAATGTATTTGTTCAGAACATCAGGGACGAAACCAGGCAAGTGTTTGAAGAGGGAACTGCAGTCTGGGGGTGCCAGGGCAAACCACGAAAAGAACTGCTGCAAGACACCAGGTAGGAGGCCAGGAAGCACACAGGATCCCAACCAACCAACCTACCCACCCAACTCCACAGGAGTGACACAGAGACAGAACCAATAAAGAAAGAGCCTTGAAGGGACATGGGGGTAGCAGATGTGTGACTAAGGTCTAAACAGGATGCCACATACAGAACACCTAACAGGGCACTGATTCTATGAGCTTTTGTCTTGTTAATAATCATCTCATTTCTATGTTGTACCCAAGGCCATCCAAATCCAGAGATGGAGGAAGAGTCCAGTGAATGGGGAAAGATTGGGGAAGAGAGGTGAAGAGGAGAGGAGAAAGAGTCCCACCCATTGGCTTGGTCCATTCTACTCCTATCAGGACCTTTTCTTCAAATCCTAACTACTCTCCTGACAAATTTTCTCTTTCAAAAAATACTGCAAGGGCTTCAGATGAAGAGAACATGCATGTGTACCAGATAGCTGGAACTGTTTCCTAGCAACCAACACTGCTTTGCAGAGATGCTGCTGCTCAGTAAATAGCATCTGGGGAAGGGGCTGAGCTAGGGGGCGGGGTGTGCAGGTCAGTCACTTAATGTCTGTGGCTGGGATCTCCTTATGGAACATAGCAGTCACAGGCCAAACTCTGGAACTCGACTGCCTCAGGTTTAAAGCTCACATCTGCCACTTGCTTGCTATGAGGCTTCGGTCAAATCAGTTAACATTTCTGGGCTCCAATTTTCCCATCTGTGAGACATGCATAAAATTGCTTGATCGAGAAACACTGCACCAGATGTTACAGATTTATATTTATCATATCAGTAGCTTAAGCATCTACACCAACACCCACACATAACAAATAGGCTAGGAGTGGGTCTGCTTTCACTATCATTATTTACTCTGGCTCTGGGCTAGCTAGGTCACAGTACCACATCACATTCCACTGACTTTTGCAACAGGATGAATCAGGCTTTCGCTTGTCCCCTACCCCTCCTGTTTATGACAACTTACAAGCTCCCTTAGGAAACAGGCAGTAACCACATCTGTCTGCAATGACAGCTTCAGCCCCATGGCCATTTGGTTTTCCACTTCCCATGGGAGAGGCAGAGAGGAGGCTGCTTCTCTGAGCTCACACTCGGCCGTGACGGTGGTCACAGCCATGATGGTTTACCAGTTAATTTCGTGGGGGCCAGTGTCCTTGTGAGAACACCTGCCTAGTTAAACACACACCACATACACACATACATGCGCATGCGCACACACACATGCGAGGCCGCCTCTCATAAACACTCTTCCATGTTTTTTCAAACTGAATATCTTGTAATCAGAAGTAGTCTGATCTTTCCTATTAAGAAATAAGAACTAGCTGGGCATCTAGAATAGGTGGGGAAAGGGCACTAGATGTGGCGCAGAGCTGAGGACAGGGAAGGATAAACATCCTGGGACTTGCCTGCATTCGCCATCAGTTCTAGCCAAGAACTCAATTCTGTGAGTGCTACCGGAGGCCAGCCTACGGGGAGGGCTACTCTTGAAATGATTCCTCCAGTAGGTATCACCTACCAAAGGGCCCAAGGTAGAATCACGTTCCAAGGATCCAATCACTGTCTCCGGGCCACACTCAGGTGAACTGCTTTCTTAAATCACTCTTTTTTAAAAAACCACTTTGCTTCATGTTAGAGCGGCAACAGCTTCTATTTTCTCTGTCTCTGCAGAGTCCAAATGCCAATCAAGTGACTCTCACTGTCTGGGCACAGACTCTTGGCGGCTGCAGGAGTTGTGGCTAACCTGCCTAGCTAAATGAGGACAAAGAGCTGATCTTTGGCCATGGGAGCTCTGGGGCTTATCAAATTAGGTAGCTCCCATACAAAAGATAGTCATTATAGTAAAATAGGACATTCTTCTTAGAGAGGCGAATGCTCTGGGTATAGTAACCCCGGGAAGGAAGGAACTGTCGGCTTAACCAACTGGAGAGGTCACCAAGGCAATCACGTTGAAATGCCTAAAGAATTTGTCCCTGCGGATGTGGGGAAGGGACATCCCAGGGGCCATTCCCTCCTTTCTCCTGAGAATTGGGACATAGATTCTTGGACAAGACTGATGATGATGGAGGAGGAGGAGGAAAGTACCTTCTCCAGTAGCAGCTATGATACTTAAGTTCTGAGCAATAACAATGAAGCAGGTACATCAGAATTTTCTAGAAAGCATCTTACAGGGACAGCTGTAGTCTCCAGTTCCACTTCCTGGACCAGTGATGTGGCAATGAAGTCTGTTATACATACTGGCCCTTCCAAATCAGAGGGCATCTGTGAATTGCTACCTGGGATCTTGTACAAAATTACTCTACTCACACCTGGCAAAGCAGGCAGATTTCTTCCAGTTCCTTCTCACATCCACATACAGGGCAGACTTCTACAAACTCCATTTTGCCTTAGAGTTTTAATCCCTAAATCCTGTGATGTAAATCTCAAGGTCTTCTCTGACATTTCTCCTTGAAAAAGAGCTCTGTCTCTGTGACTTGGATAAAAGGATCTGGTTGGCCATGCTGCTGACCCTCTGCATAGCCTGCAAGTGTATTCGTGGAGGCTAGGGCTGCAGCTCAGTGGCAGAACCCTTGCCTAGACTCCCACACTCTAAGTCTGGGGTGCAAAGCTCAGCCAAGAGGAGGAAAGGGGAAATATTTAAACATATTTAACAACTTTTTGTCCCCTGTCCCTCTCCACAAAAGAGACCTTCAACCTACCTGTGGAGTGTTCTAGTCTACTGTGTGTGTGTGTGTGTGTGTGTGCTGGAAGTTAGACACAGGGCCTCTCACACACTAGACAAGTGCTCTATCACTCAGATACAGTCCCAGCTAAACACAGCACAATCATAAGTCACAAATCTGCATTAGTCTAACACTCTTGCTTAGAATCCTACAATGTTCTTGATTCGCATTTTACCTTCACTAAAAACCCTCATCTACAGAAAGAATTCTTTAACCTTAAACATACCCACATAGCATTTATTTACTTATTCATTCACCCATTTCATTTTGAAACCTAGTCTTACCATATTATAACCTACCCTGGTTCCAAACTCCCAATCCCCCTGCCTCAGCCTCCCAAATGCTAGCACTATAGGCTCAAAGGAATGCACCCCCACACCCAGCTTGGTCTTCATCTTTAGAATATATATAAAGCTAATATGTAAATTATGCATTTATTAGTCTAATTCCTCTCACTGTGTGATTTTCGTGGGGAAGGAGCTGTGTGAGATTTTCGTGGGGAAGGAGCTGTGTGAGATTTTCGTGGGGAAGGAGCTTTGTGAGGTTTGTATCATGTAACTCTGGGTCCTCACTGGGCCTGGCACACCACTAGAACTCAGGAAACTTCTCTCAGAAAAGGAATTTTTAATCACATTTTCACATGTTGATGCTGATTTTTTACCATGGTTTTAAAAAAACAACACAAATGAGTACCAACTGGGCCTCCCAACTAATTTCATGTTCTAAACCATTTGAGTGGTTGCCATTTTTCATAATTTATTGTTATGTTTATTGGGGTTTTGCCTGCACACATGTCTGTGTGAGGCTGTCAGGAGCCTTGGAACTGGAAGTACAGACCAGGTATGGACTGCCAAGTGGGTGCTGGGAATTGAACCCGGGCCCTCTGAAAGAGCAGCCAAAGCTTTTAACCTCTGAGCCACTGCTCCATTCCCAAGTGCTTGTCATTTTGATTAGAGTAAAATATCCAATTAAAATAAAAGAATCGAGTACCACTTGCTAGAAATGTCATACAATGAAGGCAAAGAATGATGGACTCCTTAAGAACGGAGCTGTGGTTCCTTACTTGGTGTGGATTCACAAGGTCACACGTGAGGCTGAGGATTTTTTGTCTTCTGGAGGGTTGTGTCATGGCAATGAAAAAGCCACAAACCTTTCTACCCTGGAGCTTTACTCAAAAAGCAAGAGTAGGTGGGTTCTAACTTGGTCTTCAATAACGTAGCTATATCAAGGGCATAAGGTAATGGCAGGGACTGTCCCTCACACATAGGGTGACCAGAAAAACAAACTGTACCTCCTAGTAGCTCACCACAGTGACTAGGCAGACTGTAGGGCACGGGTGGGGTAGCCTCCTCCACCAGCTTACCACTCCATTCGTTACAGCTCAGTGTAGACAAACACCATTTTGCTGGCAGTGTTAAGTATAGTAGGAAAAAGTATTTGCCAAGTGACTGTGTAGGTGCATGGCAAAAGACCAAGTCACCTTGCCTTTTTCCTGATGTCAGAGGTGATTCCTTGGGATCCTACAGCTAGCCTGTCAGGGTCCGGTGCACAAGAACATCGCTTTGGTTGTGTTGTTCTCAATGCTGCAAACACGGAGCTTTTCCACAGTAGACTTCAATTCCATTACGTCATTCCTCCATGCACACAGAGATACAACATCTCGTGTCCTGGTGGAAGCCTTGCCAAAATTATGTCATTCTTTTTAAAAAGAACTATTATTTCCCCCATATTATCTGGGAACCCTCCGTTTCAGCTACCATTGTAATTATCAGTCACTTGGCAGCTATGTTCTAGTGGCCTTTCATTTTCTCATTCAGTCGCATTGAAGTCATCCTTTATGTCTCCTTACATGCAATACACATCGGATACTTTCCTTTGCTTAGAATATAAACACACACACATCCTTAAGGATAAGGGAGGAAATGCATTACAAAAATTGCATTTTTTAACTCAAAGCAGTGAACTATGCTTAAAAAGAACAAACTGTTCCAATGAGTAGCTTAATCAAAAATCAGCTGGGCATGGTGGTGCATGCCAATAATCCTAGCCAGCACTCCAGAGGCCGAGACCCAAGGACCTGAGTTCAAAGCCAACTTGGGTTACACAGCCCTACCTAAAAATAAACATACAATGAAACAAAAAAATTCATGAAGCTCAAGACCATAATATAGTGACAATGTCACACAGAAACATAGACCACAGGGATGTCAACCACAGCAAGCTCCAGAACTGTATATCCAGGTTCTTTAGCTGCTTTACGGTGAGACACTGATGGCTGGCAGAGGCTTCCCTTCCCCTCTCAGGAGGATCTGCCTCTTGGTTGAATTGAACACTTTCACTACTCAAAGATAAAGTTCTGCTCAGAGGGGAAAACTCTCAGATGAAAATGCAGGAGATGTGGCAAAGATCAGAGTCAGGGTATTTTCTTCCCCCCACATCCCATTTGAAGAACAAACCATAGAGACCACACAGGGGTTGTTTTTATTCAGTGGAGTTATCCAGGGAATGTGAGGGTAGTGAAGAGGGCACCTTCTCCATTTGAAAATGTTAGGAGCACTTGCAACAGACCAGCATTAAAGAGAAAGGTGTAAGGAGAGCCATGACTTCTATTAGCAGACATTAAACACTTCAGCATCTGTCTTCATACCTTTGAGATGTTAGGTCTGAAGGCAAGGAAGCCAGGCAGGCAGCCTGATTCCTCTCACCTGCCTCCTCGGTAGCCCCACCTCCTAGGGAACTGGGAGGTGGCCTGCCCACATGAGACCAATCCTGAGTCCTGAAGAGGAAAAGCATGAGCTACAGGGAACAGGCTGGTCTGGGAAGCTGCAGCTCCCAAATCTACACATTGTCCCGACAAAAGAGGCGAACCTCTGCACTGTCAAACACAGTCCTTACAAGAGATGCAGGGTCCCTAAATGAGCGAACTAGAAGGAATCAGATAGAAGGGCAATGCAATTAAACTGATTGGAAAATTAAACTTTCCTGGTTTCTAGAAGCCCAGGTTCCTTACCTATAAATTTTAGATAACTGGAAATATGTTTGTAATATATATGTACATGTAACATGTACTAACATATATATACAACACATCCTTCTCTATAACATATACTAGTATATGATAGTATAACCTCTATTAATGTTTAGTGTATATACAATATATATTAATATATAATATATGCATATATTTGTGAAATCTAAGAAACTATGCTATAGATCACTGTCCTATCACTGACATCTACCATTTAGTACCATTTACAAGACCCTTAACCTGTCGGAGCTTCACCTTTCCCCATCTGGAAGTGGGGTAACACCGACAGTACTTATGCAAACACAGAATTTGCCCCTCTACCAGCTGTGGTGGTGCATACCTTTAGATCCAAGATGTAGGAGGCAAAAAAAACCCTGTGAGTTTGAGGGTGGCCTAGTCTACATGACAAGTTCCAAGCCAGCCAGAGCTATATAGAAAGAGAGATAAAACAGGGAGAGAGAGAGAGAGAGAGAGAGAGAGAGAGAGAATTTACCCAATGCCAACACAGAGTAAACATTCCATAATTGCAGTTTCTTATCCTAAGCATTATCAGCATCCTTAGCTCCTTAGCCAGCAGCCTCCTGAGGGCCATCTAATGAAAGAAAGAAAAAAAA
>LOJH01013587.1:0-12010 GCA_001685095.1 Ellobius talpinus
CCCCCCCGATCGTGAAGCGCCTGCTGGGCTGGAAGAAGGGCGAGCAGAATGGGCAGGAGGAGAAGTGGTGCGAGAAGGCGGTCAAGAGCTTGGTGAAGAAGCTCAAGAAGACCGGGCAGCTGGACGAGCTGGAGAAGGCCATCACCACGCAGAACGTGAACACCAAGTGCATTACCATCCCCAGGTGGGGGCCCGGAGCAGCGGGGGGCGCGCCGGCCCAGCCCCCTAGGGCGGCCTGGGTGGAGAGGAAGGGCGTATGCGTGTGTGCGCGCGCGTTAGTGTAGGGGACAGGCAGTGGGTGGAGGGACCCCAAACAAAACCTTCGGATTTGCCCAGGCTCAGAGCCCAGGCTTCCATGCGGCACTCTGGCATCCAGACCTCAAAGATCGCTAGCCGCCTACGGGCAGCAGGGGTGCTGCTGAGCTTGGCCCCCCACTCTCCGTGCTTTGGGCTCTAAGTAGAGGCCCCGCTTTGTTCGGCTCTGCCGGCCGAGCCCCTCCTCCTCCGCCGCCTCCCGCCCGTGGAGGTGGTGGCGTGTGTCCCTTTCTTTCTTCAGCACTGTTCCCCCACTTCTCTTCTTCGTCTACAGGAATGCAGTCGGTACAGCTGTGGGTGAGGAGCGGGAGCCCGTTGATTGACAGATTCCTTCTTTGCCTTGGGATTAGCATTTTATCGAGTATTTTTAGATTTAGTTGTGCCAGCCTCCCGCCCCCTGTGCACGCATGCACGCACGCACTTAGTTGCAGAGCAAAGCACCGACTTTGAAGCGGGAGAAACAAGTGGCAGAAAGTAGGGGCATTCCCTCTTCTCAACCCACCCCTGCCTTGTTTGCCATCGTTTTAATCGAGAGTTTGCGGGTGCCGAGAACCGAGCAGGCAGCTCCAGACAGACAACAAAACACCCCAGAGCTGGCCTCCCATCGTCCCTGCATTCCTGTAGAGCCCTCTTTTCCCAAAACGCTTTGCCATCTGTCCTGACCTCCTTTATCCTTCCCATCGGGCTAGAGGAGTCCGGCAGGAGTTCACAGATGGCTGATGGAAGGGGTCAGTGACTTCACTCCCAGGGCCTTCCCAGAGCATAACCGCGCCTGGAAATTGGGGTGAGGGCACCTTAGCCTTCTGTCTCCGCTTCTCAAGGCACCTTTAAAGACTGATTCCAGAGGAGGGACAGGTGCGAATGTTTGGTGGTGGGGGTGGGGGTTTGTCCTAGGCTGCAGAGAAATGGAGAGAGGGCTCCCATGGCCTAAGACAGAGAGGTCATCGTCCTTCTGGGCCAGGGTGGCCTCCATCCTTGGCCACCTGCTCAAGGCAGTTGTGTATGTGCTGCCAGCCCCGACAGTAAGGCACAAAGCAACATCTGTCTACAGGAACCCAGGGTCAGCCTTCCCTGAAAATAAACACCACATATGGTGGGAATGCCTGCTTAAAAAATAGTTTAAAAAAACACAGAACCAACCCCCCAACCTGGGTGGGTGGATCCCATCAACAAAGGGGGAGGGAAGGCAGTATGTTGTCTGGGAAGAACACTTGGCCTGTGAGCCTCTGCCAGCTGGCTTTAGGGGAGGTGGGGGGGGGTGTGGTGCTCAAAGGCACCTGGGCTTTTTAGCTCCGGCTCTGGCTCTTCATTCTTCTTTAGCCTTTTGATGAAGTGGGATAGTTGAGTCTCAGGTCTCTGTCAGATCCTGAGAAATGGCCTTTTCCTAATATGCCCGGGTGCACCCAGACCGATTGCTTTATGTTTTGAGCCCCCTCCCATGATGTCAATTATGAAACAGCTGTGCAGAGTGTTTCATAGTTTACAAGGGAACTGTCAAACGGCCCGGCGAAGGCCTGGGAGAAGGCAGAGCTGGGAAACAGAAACAGCAACCAGGTCTAAAATGATTTTGATTTTGAACCAGATGGAACTTCACAGGAGAGAGGGAAAATGTAAGGCTGGGTCTAGCATACCCTTTTCCCCAGGCTGTTTTGGACCCTGGGAACCAAAAGCATCCTTATCCAGGGTGGGCGGTGGAGCTCCATCTGGAGGGTTCTCAGTATTTGGGCTGGGGGCATCTTAGAGGAGAGGCTGTGCCTTCTTCCTTAGCCTACGTTTGCCTTCTGACCTTGCTTTCCCTTGCAGCCCTTCCCAGCCCGGGACAGTTGGAGGTTTGTGTGCTTCTGAGAGTTCAGGCTGACCACCCCCACACCACCTGGGCCTCTAGGGCTAGGCATCTTCAGCGTGCACCTAGAAGGTGGGGTGTGGAAGCAGGGTTTTGGTTGGTTGGTTCTTTGGTTGCACTGAGGATTGAACCTAAGGCTTCTGATGTGTTAGGCAAGCCTCTGCTCCTGAGCTACACTCCCAGCTCTGGGATGGTTTTCTTTCCTCTCTTCTTAACTAGAGAGCCCCAGTTGCTTGGGTGGATCCAGACAAAGGTGGATTTCCATCCCTGGATTTTGTGCCCACGCCTCTGGGTCACTCTGTCTCCCTTGGCAACAGTTGCTGCTGTTTTGGCCATGGGCAGAAAGCTAAAGGCCATGGCTTGGGGAGGCAACTAGCTGGCTTCATGCTAGCGCTATCCCGGTGGCTGCTAAGCCCCAGGGTTGCATGTTGCTTGTCACATTGCTGTCTTTGAGAACTAGGGCTTTGGAAAGTAGACAAAGGAAAGTATGTGACTTAGTCACCTGCTTCGTGTGGGGCAGGAGGTGGGGACACTGGGTGCTTCGGCACATTCTGTCAAATCTGGAGCCCGGCTTTGAGGAATCTCAGTCTGAGATATGGAAAGGACATCTTGAGCAGCAGAGGCACCGTTTGGCTGTGGTCGCTGTCTGCCACATGCCTGCTTGGTTCTCCCAGCTTTAGGTGATTTGAGTGATCCGGAGAGCTGGAATGGTACAAGCTTGCCACCACAGAGATGAGGTGTAGGAATTTGATTGTATGCCACAGAGGGGAGAGCAGGGCATCTCAGATCTGACAGGCGTGGGGCAGAGCTTGGGTGAGTTCCACACCAGCAATCCACTGCTTGAAAGGCTGAGAGGAGCCACAGGTGTCCTCCTCTCCAGTTCCTACACCAGAAGGTGAAGCATCTGCCTCTGAGAGCGCGCTCAGCAGCAGGAGCACCTTAGCTTCCTTTCCCGCAGGCAACCGCAGCTCACACTAAGGTGTGTGGTCCGTGGCTCAACTGGTTGTCTCCAGCTGGACCATGCTAAAGGTATTGCTGGTTTAGAAAGTTATCTTAGACTCTCTTGCAACAGAGCACCAAGTCCAGAGAAAATTGGAGAAGTGAAGTAGGTCTCAGAGGGAGCATCTCCTACCTCTTTGTTCACCCCCTTTGTAGTGTGACCTCCTCCTGGGGCCCTCAGGAGTGTTGCTTGGCTACCCTCAACTGGTGGAGAGAGGAAAAATATCTCCACCTGTACCACAGCTTTCTCAGGCTTCTGGGGACAAACACCAAGGCTGTAGATGATGCCCTGTAGGTCTCGGCACCTGAGGCCTCCACCTCTGTGTAAACCATAGGCAGGCAGCAAGCCTACTCCCAGCTGCCGTCCAGGCAGCCCATCCGATAGGGGTTGCAGGACACTGGGGAGCTAGCTGACTAGAGGGCTGACCCAAGTGTCACTTAGCGTTCTTTGGTTGGGGGGAAATTTGACCCTTGCAGCTTGGGGCTGGATGTTGGGACCCATACATGTTGCAGACAACATTTTACTCTCATCTCTGATCAGGCCTTGTTTTTGTGTATGAGGTGATATTAACCAAACCCATGCCCTTTAGTCTCTGAGTCAGTGTTCTAAATCCTCCTGGGGAAGGATGCAGAGATACATTTGAAAAGATAGAGGGACTTTTGGAGAATGGTGAGGTGGGGCGGGGAAGATGCTTATGATATTTTAAATGTGAAGCCACAACAGTAGAATATTAAACAGTGACAGCCACCTGTTTCCTCAGGGGAAAGATAAACCTCAACCTCCCTAGAATTCAGGTTCTGGGTCTGCCATTTTAAAATCATTTTTATTGTATTAATGTATTTGTGTGTGTGTGTGGTGTGCACACTCGAGCACACACTATGGTGCACACTTGGAAACCAGAGGACAGCTTGCAGGGGTTGGTTTTTTCCTTCCACTATGCGAGTTCCGGATGTGGAGCTCAGGTCACCAGGCTTGGTGGCAGGCATCTTTACTGCCTGAGACATCTCACCAGTCCAGAACCTGCCTTTTGCTACCTGGATGGGTTCGGGACCAGCAGGTTTCAGAGCCCTCCTGTCTGCACCTGTGAAATCTGGGTGAGAGGAGGGATCAGAAGAGTTTGCAGATGTGCTGGGGAGATGTGTGTGTTTTGTCTTCTTTCCTTAGCACACATTGATGGGAACTTATTCAATCACTTATCAAGGGCCTTTCGAGATGGCAGTGACTGGGCACCTGTACTCCTGGAGCTCAGCCTTCCTACCCCAAGATGCAGGGCTCCCAGGGTGGCTGAGGGCTCCACAGTGCTCTGTGTTGAGAGCAGGGGTATGTGTGTGTGCACGCACGTGCGTGTGTGTGCTGGAAGGTGATGTGTGTTGGAAAGCTGAAGTTAGGATCGTGGTCTGAGGAGTCTGGACTGACTGCAGGAAGCCCATAGGAACTGGTCTTGTCTTTATTATTATTAGTGTCTATTTATTGTACAAACTAGATTTCATTATGACATTTTCAAGTCTTGTATTTTGCTCATATTTTTCTCCCATTACCCTCCCTGATCTCCTATTCCCCACTGGTTTCCTTGTAGACCCTCTTCTCTTTCATCTCTTACTTACTTAAAGGAAAACTCTAGATTCTGCACATGAGAGAAAGTGTGCTATGTCTGTCTCAGTCTAGTGTTTGCCTAACATTGTATGTGATCTCCAGTTCTACCCATTTACCTTGAAGCACTTCCTCTGTGTGTGTGTGTGTGTGTGTGTGTGTGTGTTGGGACCTGAGGCCCTGTGTCTTGAATGACATCTTCATCTTCTGGCATTTGCCAAGCAAACAGCTGCCGTGAATCTCTTACCTGTCACCTGCACAGCGTGCTTATGAGCTGAGTACTGCCTAGGACCCAAGTTTAAAGTGTTTTCTCTTTGAAGTAAAAGACAACTTAGTGTTGTAAACCTGAAATTCAGGTTTCCTTCCTGGGATCAGGGACTCTAGCAGGTGATTGTGGGTGCTTAGCCTTTCCTTTTGGTGCAACTTGGCTTTTCGTGTCCCTAAATGACACTACAGGATGTGAACCCCAGTTTCTGAAAAGACAATGGAACTTTTAGTAGACCAGCTTTAAGAAGTCTTTGCAAGGATATAAACACTTGAAGCTACTTTGTTTATGTGCATGTGTGTATATGCATGTCAGTGCAGTGTCCCCAGAGACCAGAAGGGAGCGTCACCCCTCTCCCCCAGATGGAGTTGCAGGCAGTTGTGAGCCACCCAACCTGCTGCTGGGAGCCTAACTCCCATCTTCTGGCACAGCAGCCTGCTCTCGACCACCTAGCTGTCTTTCCAGCCTCTGAAAATGTTTATGTTTGTGTTTGAGCGAGGATACCTGCATACCATAGCTCATGTGTGAAGGTCAGAGGACAACTTCTGGGAGTTAGTTTTCTCCTCTTACCAGGGGTTCCACACCTTGAACTCAGGCTGTCAGGTGCATGGCCAGAGAGTTTATCTGCGGAGCCATCTTGAAGGCCCTGGACATAAACATTTAAATGACCATTTTCATGACAGAAAAAAGATGAATGCAGTCATCATTTAGTTTTGATGAGAAATGCAAGAAGTTGTTGAAAATGGAGAGAATTAGGTTTGAGCTTATCACATCAGGAATCTAATTAAAATGAGTTTTTGAAAAATAAATATTGGCTTAATAATGTAAATTTGTGATTGCTGCTGTATTACAATGGAAGTAAAATTAACACAATTTAATGGACTGAATGACTATTAATTTCCACTCATTAATTTATTAGGAGATTTTAATGCCATTTTGTGCTCTGTAGAGCAATTATTCTTCTTGTGCCTCTGTGGAATAAATAGGACTGGGCAGGGCTTGCTCATTGAAAATGAGATTTTATTTTGTTATAGTATTCCCCCTAGATCTTCAGCTTCTACAAGCCCCCTCTTAGAGTCAGATTCCCAAGGTGGAAAGCAGCAGGGTCATGGGCAGCTAGTTAACTTCTGATCTTATCTCCTCTGCTGGACTGACTGATGCATTAGCGGTCCTTCTTGTTACTGCACAAATACTCCCACAAAAAGCAGCTTAGGGAGGAAGGGCTTATTTTGGCTTGCAGTTTCAGGGGATAATTCATCATGGTGGGAAAGCCACCATGGAGTGGAAACAGGAGCTTGGAGTGGCTGATCACATGACATCCACAGTCAGGAGGCAGAGAGAGCTGAATGCAGGGGCCCTCTTCATTTATTTCTCCTTTTTATTTAGTCCAGGACACCTGATACCCACAGTTAGAGTGGGTCCTCTCATCTCAGTGAATCCAACTGAGGAATTCCATTATAGACACATCCAGAGGTTTGTTTCCATAGTGATTCAAAATCTCATCAACTTGACAATCAAGATTAACTATGACAGCTGGTTAAAACCCAAAACAAGAAAATGGCACCGCTTGTTATCGCTAGTCCGTGTCTAATAGTGTTGTTTTGCTGGCTAGAAGGTTGCTCCTGGGGTAGGACCCGGGGAAAGGATCCTGCTGTGTATGTGGCCTAGGGAGGAACCTGAAGCTGGTGTGGGTTGGAGGGGACCAGCTTTTCCCCACAGTAGTTCCTAGAAACAGTAGTACGTTACCATGGGGACCCTTTGTTTATGTATTTGTGCATGAGGTACCCATGTACCATGGCATGCATGGGTGTATCAGAGAACAGTTGGGAGAATCAGTTGTTTCATTTTACCAAGTGGGTCCTGGAGATCAAATTCCAGTTGTTGGGTTTGGTGACAAATGCCCTTGCTTCCTGAGATCTCTCCTCAGTCCAGGAGTGTGGTTTCTAGAACAAAGAAGATTCTAGAAGACTTTGTCCAGTTTATTGTTCTGTTTTCTTTCAGTTCACCTGCCAGGTGCTCATTCCCCACACTGGGTGACAGGTACATGATAAGGAAGAAGGTCAGCTCCTTCCTTCTGCTCTTCAGCTTCCCATCTGCCAGCTGGTTAAATGTGGCTTCTTGGGAGTTGTAAGACCGTTGTGTGTGTTTATCTTTAGCTAATTTGTAAATAGCCTTTGCTTGGTGCTAAGAAACCAATCCCCTCAAACTCTGAAATGTATTAACTCCTGACAAAGCTGATTCTGGGGGGGGGGAGAGAAAGCACACATTATTCTGTATTGACTTAATTAACAGTGTGAGAAATAACATATCTGCAGGACAAGCGCCTCTGTCCTCTGTGGTGGATCTGAGCCCCTGCTGCCAGCAGCTGCCTGCCACAGTAGCGCACTGCTACACGATGTTTTGACAGAGAGACTCAGTTTAAATAGAAAACACAGTAGAAGCCTATTAATTAAGAAGTTTGGCTAATTCTGGACCAGGCTGAAAGTTTGTTTAGCAGGCTGCATAAATGCTATCGAAGAAAACTTAATGCACTTGGTCACAGGTTGTTTGGGAAGTGGGCATGGCAGGCACGGGTGGTTCTGGACCTTTCCTTTGATTTGCTGTGTTACCTGGTGCTGGTCACTTAATTTCTCTTGTTTCTCATGTTCTCAGGTGGCAAGTTGTCTAGGTAGACAAGCTCTGGTGGAGGGATCTCAGGACTCTGATTTGATTTTTGTGTAAGCATCCTAGGAGTTTCTGAAGATATTTTAGAATTGCATAGTCTTTGTGTTGTGTGTGGAGGGGTCACACGTGCCGTAGGTGCCGAAGTGGAGGTCAGAGGACCACTTATCAGTTCTATTCTCCCGTGTGGATTCCTGGAGGAATGAACTAGGTCGTCATGCTTGGTGTTATGCACCAATTACACACCAAGCCATCTCACTAGCCCTGTTTTAGAAGTTCTTTCTTTTGGCATACAACTAATTCATTAACTGAATCATGAATCTTCTTTAATTATTATTCCAAGACTCTGTCAGTCTGGTTCCAATTAATTTATAATTATTGTCTATGTCAGTAAAATTGAACTACAAAGGCATGTAAAAATACTCAACCCTGGTGTGAAGCCGGGAGACTGTGCGTCTTCAGATGCAGTGCGCAGTTTGCCTGCCTTTGTTGCTATTTTTGGCTATTCTTGGAGCAGGAAGTTGACTTACACTAATGACCAGAGATGCCTAAAAATGGTTAACGACAAGAGGTGGGTATTCTAGAAGATACCTGTGGAAATGTTTGCTCATGTCAGTGTTTACCCAGGAAGCATCCTTTATTTATTTTCCATTGTCTGTACAAAGACAGACACTACCCCCCCCACCATTGCGTGAGCACGGAGAGAGCAGGGAGGGTATAAGTTTGAACCCCATCTAGGAAATGGAAAACGAGTTTCTCTGAGTTTGTTCTTTCTCTGTGTCCCAAGGCTTTCCCCACTCACATCTGGCAAGTTCTCCGTGCTCTGCTGGGCTCTGCTGGGCTCTGCTGGGCGTTTGTTTGGGGCGAGTACTGTTTAGAAAGCAGCACCCAGGCTTGCCTTGGAAACGAGTTAGCCTCTGCTTGCTGCCTCTACCAGGCCTTGTATTGCTCATTGCGGAGCCGAAGCCAGTTTGTCGTGGCGGAGAGGGGCCCCTGTGTTGTTCTTGTTGTTGTGTGTGTGTGTGTGTGTGTTTTAAAGCTTTTGACAATAGTAATGCTTTTTGGGTGTGTGTTTTTTAAAGGTCTGTTTTGATGCTGTCACAGCTCAAAAATGCCAAAAGGCATTTTTTCCTTAAAAAATCACCTCTGGGCTGAACCCAAATGTGGAGTAATGGATCCAGAGAGAGCTGTCTTTCCTTTCCTCTCCTCTCCTCTCCTCTCCTCTCCTCTCCCCTCCCCTCCCCTTCCCTCTCTTCTCCTTTCTGTCTCCCCTGCCCCCACCCCCAGTTACAGAGTGCTGAGACTGAACATGGATCTCTCTCTGCTCCAAAGCCTCACAAATGTAAATTCTTAGGTTGCATGGGTTCTGACTGTAGAGGCCCCACACCTCTCAAAGTACAGTGGCCCTTTCTGTTTACTAATGTTTGTCTTATATCACCTGTGGAGTGGGAGGGGCAGCCAGAACGGTAAAACAAAGCAGAGAAAAGGACAGCATAGAACCTAGTGGCCCTGGACGTACCTGCTTCAACTTTCCCATTTGACAAAATGGGGAAAAAGGACCACCAACCTCGCATGAAATAATGCTCTATGATAAGAAAGGGCAAATACCCAGCCCATGTGTGTGGCTCATTGTGCCTCGGAGATGCTCAGTAAATGCTCTCTTTCTTTTTCAAGAAGGAAATTTGGTGATGGCATCAGCAGAGGAGCCTGGAGATCCCTGGTCTCAGAGGTCACCCTCTGGAAGAAATGGCAGTTCATGTACCCCTATGCCTGTACCCCTAGAATGCTTAGCCATGCCAGGCTTAGGCCTTGGTAGGCTATTAGAAAAGTAGCTGATGTTCTTCAGGGACCCTCTCTTCCCCTCCCCCGTTCTCTACCGGGGTTTAAAGCATTGTTTGCCTGACTAAAAATAATAGTGTTGAAAACAAACTTCGATGAATCAGTGCTCCTGGGTGGGGGATGGGCAAGCTCCCCAAGCAGAGCCCTGTGACTCACAGGCTTGTCCCTGATAGCTGCCTGTAAATGCGTGATGTTTATTGTTGCTGGTGTTTTCTTGGGGGCAGGGCTGGAAGGCTGGCCTCCTGAAGTTTCACCTCAGCAGCTGACTTGGCTGTTACCTGAAGCTAGTGGCTCCAGAATGACCTGGACATGGGCCATGGGGCCTTTGACTGTATCTGGAGCAGTGGAGAAGGAACTCAGGCTTTAGCGAATCAGGTTCAGCCCTCCTGTTCCTTAGGCTCTTCCTCATGGGACAGAGCATCTGCGGTGCCAAGGGGCAGGCCTGGCCTGTGTCGTGCCCAGCTGCTCTCCCAGGTCCATTGTCTAAGGGCAGATCTACCATGGACAGCCCGTGTTCTGAGAGGCACAGACATGGGAGACAAGGTGCCAGGGGACTAGGTAAAGAATTGTCTGGAATGTGAGATGTGGCATGGAACATAGCCACGGTGGACATGAGACATCTAAAGTGTAGGATATCTCTAGAGGGACCCAGGGCTAGCTTTCCTGGGTCTCCACGTTGAGAACTAAGGTTTCAGAGAATCCTAAATTCACACCTGGACCTCTGGGTTATGTTAAGGTGTTTCCCAAGGTTGGGTTGCCTGGACAGTCTGGTCTAGTTTGTTCCTTGTGCTGTCCTTTGGAGGATGCTGTACAGCACACGGGCCCACCTGTGTTAGTAGCAGGCCTATTAGCACCAGGTGACCAGTAAAATGGCCTTGATTAGGCCCATCCCACTGTGACAGGGACTATGGAGAAATCGCCAGGACTTGATTTTTCTCACCTGGAACCCAGGCTGAGGCAGGTGAGATATGCTGCTCATTGCTCTGGCTGGCTTGAGAGTGAACAGGGAGCCTGGCTCCTAAGTGTGCATTTAATTTTAGAGAACTGACTTTGTGTTGGGCCTCAGAGATCACAACTGTCCAGAGGCCAAAAGGGACATAAGGACCAGTAAAACTACCGAGGGCCCTTAAGGGAAACAGTCTGTTTAAGACCACAGAGTACCATTAGGAGCCCAGAGGGAGAGCAGCCATCCTGAGTACCAGAAGGTTTTGCAGAAGAGGTAAATGCTCTAGCTGGGCCATCATGGATGTGTCCTGGGCATGGAGTTCAGGCCAGACAGTGTGGAGAGGGCTAGTGTCTGGGAAAGGCAGGGCAGCTCAGGGTAGCTAGAGCAAGGAAGTGGGAGTGGCCAGAGGAGTTGGGAAGGCTGGTGCCAAGCGCTTGGGTCAGCCGAGCTCGGCACGTCTGGGCCCTGCTCTGTAAAGTCCAGATTTTAGAGCAGAGGAATGGTGTGTGTCTAAAGCCACTGCCCGCCTGCTTTTCTTCCCAGGCCTCTAGGCCAGTAACAGCAGGTTTACTGCCCTAGTTATCCAGGTCAGAGACATAATCCTTACACCGCCATGTGGACAGCTCTAGGCTATGTCTGGAGCAGGTTGAAATAGTGTTTTCCCCATCCGTAAGTAGCAAAGATGCCTTGTTCAGCCAGGAGGCTCCAGAGTGAGCGTTCAGGTAATCAGCCATGACTCATGTCATGGGTTCCTTGGGAAATGAGGGGGAATGTTTCTGGGCTCTGTCGATGCCCAGGCTCCCTAAACAAAAACTGTAAGACAGGAGCATGATCCCTCTGTGGCTCCCTAGGCCTGGTGTGTAGCCTTTATGCTGACTGCCTCTGGCCGGTGTACCACATTTTAGTGGCTATCTAGTCCAGGTTTCCGATTCCAGAGCACACTGGAGCCAGCCAGCGTTGCTACACTCTCCAGTAGACTCAGAATGTTATCAGTGTATCAGAAACAGGCTCTGTCTCTTAATGAGTGTGTCTGATAAGCAAGGCATGGTGGTGCCCATCTACAAGCCTGGTACCCAAGAGATCCAGGCCAACCTGGACTTCATAGGAAGGCCCTGGTTAAAAAAAATGTGAGCGGGGGCGGTGAGATATTTCAGTTGGGGGTGGGGATGCTTGCTGCTAAGACCTGAGTTCGACCCGAGTTCCATCCCTAGAACCTAGTGAGATGGAGGCAGAGAGCCAATTCCTGTCAGCTGACCTCCATACCTGTGCCTGCACACACACCCAAACACAAAATAAATACATTAAGCAAACAAAAAACAAGAGAGTAAAATACTAGTTTAAACAAGTGTTTCCCTTTATCATTAAGAAAAAACAGAAATCCCATTGCGTATCTGGACAGTACCTACAATTTACCTTATCGGTTGTGAGTCCCTTGCTATTGTTGCTAATCTGGGTTGATTAGTTTTGTCTTTTTTAGATAAGCTTTTGTGTCCATAGACTTTCTTTTCTTTCTTTCTTTCTTTCTTTCTTTCTTTCTTTCTTTCTTTCTTT
>LOJH01013588.1:0-10866 GCA_001685095.1 Ellobius talpinus
ATATATATATTTAAACTCCCTAGTGGTCCTGGTATATAGCCAGAGTTAATAATCTGAGAGCAAAAGGTCTCCAGGGTTCTCCCAACTTCCTTTATCTGGTTCTAAGGCACTTCCTCCTCTTCCTACAATGCTCACCTCAACAAGCCCTTCTAGCCCTTTCCTATTCTTCCCGAGCAGTGCTCTGGCCTTCTGTCCCAGCCCCAAGCAGCCAGCCACCTGGCATAGGCATCAATCACACTGGCGAGACAGGGCAAGGAATATAGGACGATCTTGAGAACAGAGTTTCAGAGTCTAAGGTGGCCTTTTTGCCAGGTGGTAGCATTGTAACAGACTATCACCTGAAACAGTCCCCAGGCCACCTTAAAGCATATGGGCTAGCAGTGTCTCAGCTGGCCAGCTGTGGGGCTTAGGAATTAGATTACCTCTGAGCTCACTGTGGCTCTTCTGCTTCTATTCCCCTCATTAGCTTCTTGCCTGTTCCTGCCTCACCACCCACAGGCCTGGTGTCCTCCCCAGGCAATCTGCTCACCCACTTGTTGCCATGGTGACTCCAACTGGGGGTGTGAGGACTGAAGGGGGGTCGGCTAATTAAGGAGAAAGGCCATACTCCCACTGTCAGGCCACCCCTTCTCCCTCCCCCACCCTCTCAGATGAAGGGAGCGCCCAGACTCTGTAGTTTGTTACTGAGCTAATTGCAGTCACTCCTGAAGAGAGCAGGCCCAGCACTGGGAACTCCTTGTCCAGAGGCAGAAACACTGGACTGGAAGAGCCAAGGAGATTCCCCCAGGGTCCTCTGAGCCCCAGCTCCACTGATGAGCACAGAGCAGGGGGCTGATTACACAGTTTAGGGAGAGAGTGAGGTGGGCTATTGGTCTAGGCTGCTGCAGTGGGATTGTGGCTATGGACAGAAATGCACCTTGGCACTTAGCGGCCCAGAAGATGGAGGGATGGAGGGAGTTCTTGGGTGCTGAGGTCCTTGGCTCTTGAGATTTTAGTTTCTTTTCTGTCTCACTTCTGCTTCTCCTTTCCTCTGTCCAATTGTCGACCTTTTTCTGTTTGTTTGTTTTGGTTTTGTTTTGTTTTGATTTTTGAGACAGGGTTTCTCTGTGTAACAGCCCTAGCTATCCTGGAACTCACTCTGTAGACCAGACTGGCCTCACAATCACAGAGATCCGCCTGCATCTTCCTCCTGAGTGCTGGGATTCAAAGCAGGCATCACCTCCGCTCGGCTGTCGATCCTTCTTTTAACGTATCTTTCTCATTTCTTCCTGTCCTTGTTTATCCATCCCCATGCTCTCTTGCTCCTATCTTTTTAGTGACCCCTTCTCTCAGCATCCCCCTTGCCTCCTTCTTACCCTCTGCCCCTGCCCGAGCTTATCTTCCTGCTTGTTTTTACGCTTTTCTCACATTCACCTCACTCTTACCCTGTGTACCCCATGTACACCCTCCATCTCCGTCTCTCCTCTTCTTATTCACAACTGTTATCTTACCTTGGTGATTGCTATCATCTCTCATCCTGTGTACCCCTACTTTTTATTATCCTCTTCCTTATGATCTTCTCTTTTACTACATATACCACTGCTACTTCCTCTTACCCCTTAAGTGCCTTCCTTATTGCCCTCTTTTACCCTTCCAGCTCCTTCCCTGCCTCTTACTTTTGCCTATTCATTTTCACTCTCTTTTTGATTCCATTATCCTCCCTTTGGATATATGTCTCATCTCAGTTGGTTCGCCTTTAGGAGTTTGTATAAATAAAGCCGAAGATGTGTGCATTAGACTTAGACATGTCTGCAAAGATAGCCAGTGAAGCACTGTTTATCATGGTCACCACTTAGAAGGAACTCTCAGATGTCCATGCCATTCATCTGAAGCCATTCTCTTCTCCTAGCCCATGTGTACTCATTCATCTCTCTATCTTCACTCAAACTGTCGCCTTGTTGGCACATATTATCTAAAAATCCTTCTTTGAGCCCAATCTTGACTGCTCTTTTTGATACACGAGCTCAAAACTCACTATGTAGAGAGAGATGACCTTGAACTCTTGATCCTTTTGCCTCCACCTCCCAAATGTGGGGATTATAAGCACACCACCATAGCTACTTTATACAGTTCTAGGGACTGAATACAGGATGGATTACAAGATTGTACCACCACACCTACCTTATGGCTTGCTAGGGGATCAAGACAAGAACTTTGTGCATTCTGTGCAAGGACTCTACTAATTAAAACATATTCATAGACCCAATCTCAACTGCTGTCTCCTCATTGAAAGTTTTCCCAGTTTACTATTATCTTAGCCACCAGGAATCATCGTTCAACCCTTGTGGAATAAATCATATGTCACAGATTGTTAGGTATGTCTACTTATGAAACTGGAATTTTCATGGGTGAAGGGACCTGTCCTCATTTACTTATCCTGTTCATTCAGTCATGAGATTTTTAAAATGTATATTGCGCTGAATGCACAGTGGTTAATAAAGAAGCTCATGATCTTACATGCAGCTCACAGTTTAGTGGAGCCTGACAGAAACTAAATCAAGGACACAGACCAAGTAGCATCTGTGGTGAATAAACAGTTAAGAATAATTAGGGATGTGTCCTTTAATGAGAGTACTGAAAGAGACACTCGGCAGAAGGGATATTTAACCTGAGCCCTGAAAGATGTAAAGGGTTCGTGTATATCAACGGTCGGGTGAGGAACATTCCAAGCCAGGAGATCATGTGTGCCAAGCCCAGAGGTAGAAAGAAGTAGGGCACGTTCAAGAAAACGTGATTTGTGCAGCATGACGGGCTTGAAGAGAGATAGAAAATGAGGTTGGAGAGAGATGGGCAGAGGTGTGCAGGGCTTTGAAGTCTGTGCTTAGATATTAGGCTTTTAGTCTAAATGCATCTCAGGGCCTGAAGCACCGGAGTAACATAATTTGATAGCAGCTTGATTCCACTCTTATTCTCGCACAGTAGATTGGAACAAGCAAAAGTGGGGGTGGGAGGCATCTGTTATCCAGGTGAGAAATTATGGTGATCTTCAAAAAGGTGGCTTTGGCTTCCTCCAGGAGACATTGGACTAAAGCTGGGGACATTCTTTAAGAGGAGACACTGCTACTGGTATCTAATGTGTGGAGGCCAGGAATGCTACTCAGTACCCTCCAATGCACAGCACAACCCCTAAGACAAATGATTATCTGTCCCTAAGTGCCTCAAGTTTTTCTGAGGAAGCATAGACTTGAGGAGAGACAAGGTATGGAGCAGGGGAGCTTTCTCACTAGAACCGGCCTGGGGTGAGAGTAGCCTAGATAAAGGAAAGAGAGTACAGATGGAGTGAAGCCACAAAGAAAGATTCCAGGAACAATGGAGCAGTGGCCATGATGTCTGCTCCAGACCAGGGCTGAAGCCAACAAGACAGAGCCTGGATTAAGTAGAGCTCAAGGACACATGTGGTGCCTGGAAAAGCAGATTCCAGTTTTCATTAAAAATAACCCCTCACATTTGTATTGCCCTTTAGCATTTATAAAACATTTTCATATGTGCCATACTATGAAGTCCAAAATAGTCCAATGAGGTAGAGCATGAATTGTTCTCATCTCTTTCTTGAACTTAGATGCTTATCACCATCAGCAAAGAAAATGTTTATCAAGTTGAATGGAACAGAGATTTGCTTCATTATATATAGGAAACCTCAGAGGGGTCAAAATGCCTATTTGAACCAAGTGTAAAATAATAGAGCTGGATGAATTGATTAGGAACAGTCCTTCTATTCTGACATAGGATTAATTTTGTGATTTTTGGCCAACAATTCTAAATCTTCAATGGTGGTGAATTAGAGAACTCAGGAGCCCTGGCTTTGAAATGGGTCGTCTTAGGGTGGAATGTAGACACTTCTAACAATGCCTCCTCCAAATTCTGGGATTAAGTTGGTTTAGCCCCCATAGGGAGACACAAGAACCCCTCCCCCACATGACACAGGGGCTGATGCTGTTTTCTTTCCTCCACAGGCTGTCTACAAGGCCTGGCTGTGCTCAGAATACTTCAGTGTGACCCAACAGGAATGCCAGAGCTGGGTGCCTTGCAAGCAATACTGCTTGGAGGTGCAGACCCGGTGCCCCTTTATCCTCCCTGACAATGAAGAAATGGTGTATGGAGGCCTCCCTGGCTTTATCTGTACAGGTAAACTCAGGGCCCTGGGGAAGAAGGAGGAAGTGAAAGAGGTTAGGGGCATGGGGACAGAAGGACATTAAGGGGAGTCAGGCTAGATGGAGGTCAGTGGCAATAGGAGTGGGCAGTCAGGTCCCCAGTTTGAGATAGGGCCAAATGGAACAGGACAAAAAGACCAGAGTGACCATATCTATTCAGAATCTACTGAGCCGCAAGTCACTCTGGAGAAACTGGTGTAGTCCCTGGAAGAAGAGAATTTAGAAGGGAAGATGTGAGGGCTGGAAGGGAGGGTTTCTTGAGTAGGGCTACCTGAGCCTCAGCTTTCAACATCCCCTTTCAGATAAGGCAGAGCCATGATCCACCAAAGCACCCCCAACACACACACCTTCCTTATCCCTTGGCAGGGTTGATTGATACTTCACCAAAGCGGCCGGAAACCAAGTGCTGTGACGTGCAGTGGGTCTCCTGTGAGTCGGAGAAGAAGAAGTTCAAGGACTCTGAGCCCCCCAAAACCCACCACCAGCAATTTCACCATTCCTATTTCCACCACTACCACCAACAGTACCAACACTACCACCCCCGCCATGATCCCCCGAACCGTGCCAGCAACAAACCCTCCCTGTTGCCGGTCTCTGGGGGCTCCTGCCTCAGTCCCAGCAGGATCCGGCTCTGTGTCCTTGTTCTTATGCTCCTCCATACCGTAGTGTCCTTCTCTAGCAGCCAGGGTGGCGGGGGACTGGGGCTGGAGACACTGCCAGCCCTAGAGGAAGAGTGACCTCCACCACATACTGACATCAGCTCCAGCCCTGCCCCAGGTTGGGAGGGAGGGAGCACCTCCCACGGGAAACATAGGACCAGGTGGGGGTTGGGGGAGAAATGGGGGACCATATATTGTCCCCAGTCTACCCCGTCCCTAAAAGCAGCTCCAACAGAATGGCCAGAAGGCCCACAAGGAGCTGCAAAACTCACCCTGGAGAAAAAGGTAGGAGCAGCAGGTGTCCCCTCCCAAGCCCCGCCCATAGGGCTTACTGCAAAGGGGGGGTAGTGAGGGCTGGAATTGCCCACTCCTGCCAAGAGCCCTGACCCCAGGGAAGGAGGCTGCCTACCCCAGCCTCATCTCTGCATGGAATGTTGGTGGGCACAGAGGGGAGTAGTTCTCCCCCCTCCACATTCCTTTCTTTGCCAAGATCCTTAATTCCCTCCTGCCCATATCCCTACAGGTGACGGCAGACAGTGTGGTCGCCCTCCTGCCACTTCAGCGCACCCTGAGTGTGGGACCATCACAGTGAGAAGCATCAGACGGGGACCTGAGGCCCACAGGGTTACAGCTAGGAAGCTACCCCAGTTAAGCTGCCCCCACCATCCTAGGCAATGAGGGGTTGGAACTGGATATGGAATGGGTGGTAAAAGATCGGGAAGATAAGGAAGGGAAGAAGACAGGGGAGAGAGGTGGACAGAGGGCATGAGGAGATGGTTGAATACTGCTACCTGTCTTTGGGAAGGTGGGTAATTAGCATTGAGGCAGGCTCAAGAAAGGTCCCCCAAATCAGAATGAGGTGCATAAGGAGGCCCCTGGGGAAAGAGCCCGGAGCCAAAACCAAGAAGGCTGAGGGCACATGTTGGACTGCCGCTGTCTGGAGGGCCATATCTTACAGAAGGTGCACACACTCCCCAGGGCTGCCCTTGCCCTGGAAATCTTGGCCTTGTGGCCACAGACCTTTCATTTCCAATCTCCACAGGGAGGAGGGACTTGAGCCCAAGTGTGTCAGGCCTGGCCTGGGTCCCCACACTCCCCCATCTTGTCCTAGCCCAGGCCTCCATGAAGGAGAACCTGGTGGTGTTGCCCCAGAACTCTCCAGAGATGAGCCTCCCCTAACCCAACCCGTGTCCATCCCCAGCCTACCAAAGAGTATTCATCCCTTCCCATCCCTAACCTTGTGGCCTATTGTCCCACCGAGGGACAGCTAGACTCCTCCTCTCCCTTTAGCAGGTCCCTTACTCTAGCCACCCCTTACCCTTGCTGGACAAAGTTCAGAGACTGGCAAGAGGCCTCTGCCTAGAGATAATACTTAATGTGCTGCTGCTGACCCTTGGCTGAGAACCTTAAGTCAGTCTCGAAGGATGAGTGAGATGAGGCTCAGAAGCCCTCGGCCTGCACTGATCTGAGGAAAAGGCAGGCCACATTGCCTGGGTGCTGAAAAGCCAATGAAAGCTGACAAGAACAGGAACTGGATTCTTTATGGGGCAGGCCAGGGGCTTTCAGAGATCAAAATGATGAGTAAAGGAGGACATTCGTGGGGCAGCATTACAGAGGAACAGGTGAGGGCAAGGGAAGGAGGCGCTGCACCTTGCCAGCTTTAGGATGGACGGACTGATGCCTCCTTAGTCAAAAAGGGTTCCTTCATCCGAGGGCAGTGGTTGGATCCCAAATCAGCTTCATGAGCCTATGGAGCCCTTCTCTGCTGGTTTACTCATATCTCACAGCCTGTCCTCTGCCTGGACCCTGTGTCCTCCATCTTTGGGCCCTCAGCACTTGGGGTCTGGCCACATGCCCCATCCCTAGAGTGCTCTTTTCAGCTGGGGAGGGTAAGAGGTGCTGGACCCTTCCCAGATGTGCTTATGTATTAGAGAAAGGTGGAGGCTTGAGCTCCAGAGAGACCCAGGACTGCCTTCTAACTCCTGCATCCTCAGGAGGGGAAACAGGATTGGGCAGCAAAGAGGGACAACATGGTCCCAGGGAATGGATCCTTGAAGACTCCCATCCTCTCTTCCCCCTCACCAAGTGCCCTGGAGACCCCTGGCTCAGACCAGCCCAAGGCCTTGCCCAGTGGCAGGGGAAAGGGGCACCACACTCCACCTCAAAGTCATTTGACTGTCCCCATCTCCCCCACCCCCGACCTTCCTCCACTTCCCCGGCTGCCCCTGCCCTCCGTCACAGGAAGCAGAGCTGGGCAGCTTTTCTTATGCCATTTTCTACACTGTGCTTCATTAGTAGGATCTTCTTGCACTAGTTCCTCTAAGTGAGTCTCCAAGCTGGTTCCCTAGTAGTCTCCCAGCCCTTCCTCCTTCCCCTGGCTATGGTTCAGTTGTCTCTGCCCTCTTCCCTGCCTCTGTGTTTCGGTGAGAGTGTCTGTGTGTACTGCTTTCTGTTTTGTTGCACTGTGGGGCAGGGAGCACTCTGCTCTTGTTTATCCCCCTTAAAGAAATAAATGGTGTAAAACTTGGTAAGTCTCTCTTCATGAATTTACACCAAGGAATCGAGCTTGCTGTCCTAGAAAGCAGGCTAAAGTCTGAGGCAGACAATGGGCCAGAGGATGCCAACACTCTAGGTGGTTTAAATCTCAGGGGGTGGGGGCAGATTCTGTACTGTACCATTCTAGGCAAGAAGGTCACAAAGCTCTCCCCGCCCGGCAGTGGTCAAGCTGGTAACTGTAACACGGGCAAAGCTGAGGGAAAGCACAGGCTCAACCTGGAGTGGTAAGAACTTCAGGGCATGTGTGAAGGCCAGAGCTCAAGTCCAGGGCTTTACTGTGGTAATGTGAGGCCTGTGGCCAGCCTTATTTTGAATGCAAGGGAATCTGCGACTCGAGATTTTGATATAATGTCCCGTAATTCCTAAAAAGCTAATCAACCAACGTACCTAATTTCCTATGGGATACTGCAACAGGCTCCTCTTCTCTCTGCAAGGGTAAGAAACACCCAGTACTTGCTGCTGAAAGAACAGCCTATGCCACCAAGCTGCTTTCAATGGGGAAAAGGCGAGCATTAGGCTGAGCTTCCAGGTTACTATTCAAGGACATATAAACCCTACACCCAGTTTCCTTTAAATCAACAGAACGTGACACTCAAAAGTCAATTCACCACCTTATTGTGAGAATAGGGTGATGTACAAAATCACTTGACACAGCAGCCGGCCATCATTGATCACTCCATTTTCTTTCACTCCCATCTTAGTCACCAAGTTCTGTCATCTCTGTTCTATGTATCAAGCCCTCCTTCTTTCCACCCTGAATCCCACTAACGCCACCCTGGGCTATGTGAGATTGATCCAGTCTAAAAGAGAAACAGAGCAAAGCGGTGGTGGCTCATGCCTTTAATCCAAGTGTTTGGGGGTCACATGCCTTTAACCCCAGCACTAGGAAGGTGGAGAGACAGGAAGGGATATGGGCGGAGAGAGGATTATAAGGAGGGAGGAGATAGGAGCTCAAGGCATTCAGTCTGAGGACTTGTAGAGACAGGATACCCCATTTGTTCTGAGGATTTCATAGAGGTAAGAACTAGTGGCTGGCTGCTTTGCTTCTCTGATCTTTCAGCTTTCACCCCCTAATATCTGACTCTGGGTTTTTATTATTAAGACAGGAGCTCAAGTGTGGCCTTGAACTCACAGAGATTTCTCTGTCATCTTGTCTCACAAGTGTTGGGATTAAAGATATGTGCCACCACTGCCTGGCCTCTGATTAACTAGTGACTAGCTCCACACTCTGATCTCCAGGCAAGCTTTATTTGTTACAGCATAAGCAAAATATCACCACAGGTTGTTCCCTGAATGAGCCCTCCACCTTCTCACCTCCTGCCCTTTACTCTCCTCTGTTTCTTCTTCCTGGAATATCTTCTCCCTTAAACTAGATTTCAAAATCCAGTTTATCAATTCTCTGCCATGAACACTTTCACATCCTTTCTTTTCTCCAGCAGGAAATAATCTTTCCCTGTACTTCAATAACACTTTGTACTTTAATCATAGTACATATCACATCCTGCCTGTGTTCAACTCATACATTGGTTCAAAATAGACCTTTGGAGGAATTACAATATGTTGACTGGCAGTAGCAGGATAGATGCATTCTAGACTCACAACATGATTTTTAAATTTAAACCATAATATGCTCACTATGCATTGACCACACACATGTCCAAGCTCTATTGGCCTTGGGCATAGGACAGAGAGATGGACTCTCTAAAAGCTACTGCCCACAAAAAGTCAGGGGGTAGGAAATATGCATAAAGGTAGCACAGGGTACAATGGCTGTGTCAAACAAGTAACTCAACAAGCTGTATGCCACCCTTTGACTCCTGAAACAAGCTAGCATCACCCTGCAACTACCTCTCTTTGTGCACCCCTCTATCTCGACCCAGACTCTGACACCCTCCCTCTGGTCAGTGCAACTAGAGCCTGCCTCCATCTCTTGGCACAGCATGAAGGGGTGGGGCAGGGAGGACTTCAGTGGTCTGAAGCCCTGGCAATGCACCATGATCACCTGGAAAAGGTTAGCACAGGCCCCATCAGTAAAAAGTCTGATTTAATTAGTGTGGGGTGAGGGGCCCAGCTTTAGCATTATTTAACAAACTCCACAAGTGGTGCAAGCCAGCCTGGCCATCCCCAGAGAAGAGGTGTTTGTGCAGGTCTGTGAAGTTCCTGCTATCTCAGGAGAAGTAGTGCTAGGAAAAGGTTGCAATGAAGCCACTTGAAGTGGGGATGGATATTTCACAGCATAGTCAGAGAAAAAGGAAAGCCTTGATTGGAACTTGAACTGGGGAAATGAGGTTGAACATGTTGAAAAGCTCTTAATTTCTTACTTAAAATGTGTACACAATTGAAAATGGGTACTAATTCTTAGAGTGAACAAAAAATGGCTCAAATGTTGCAGGATAGTACAATTTTCCAGGCTGAAGTGCACAATGTTGACTTTTGTGTCACAGTCACAAGCAAGGTTTTGTTTTTCTAAAATTAGAGAGCTTCCTTAATTATCCAAAGGACCGCTTCTATTCCTTTGAGAGTTAAGTTGTTCTCTTTGATACCTCGATCCTGTCATTACCCAGGTAGTTTGCCAGTGGGAGCTAACAGGTCTATCACTGCCAAGCCTCCATTTAGCAAGGATTTTGTGTGACATTAGAAATGGTCTCCATTATCACTTTCCTTGACATCACGAAATCTTGAATCTTCTTTAAGACTTGCAACTTCACCCCGAGATTCACTTGCACTGTGCTATACAGTGCAACGCAACAATTAAAAACATAATCTTAGCATAATGGATGTAGATAAACAATTGGGGTAAGCAGGAAGAAGAGCTTATGTAGACTCAAAAGAGTGACCATTCTATGTTATGATGACTTTGACTTTCTACCCAACAGCCGTAGACTCCTTTTTCTCCTTTTGGGTTTGGTCTCTAAAACAAAGGGATGAGATTAAGCGTTAAAGAACAACTCAAAGTAGCATAAGTGAAGGCATTGGGTCCAGCTGCTAGCACAGAAGACACTGGGGGATAAAGAAAGAAAATGACAGAAGTCCATCACAGCAACAGGCTCAAAGTCTGTCCTGCTGCTACTATGTCTTGTGACACGCAGTGTGGTGGGTCACACAGAAATCTATTCATTTAGTATTGAATGCCATGAGGCTAACTGCCTTGGAGCATAGGATGAGTGTCAACAGGTTACTCTGACATGGCATCTTCCCTCAAGAGCTCCGGGCATGGATAGGGAGAAAGCCTTGAAGAGAAGTCTCTCAAAATGCCTTTAGATTCTGAGAATGTCTTCTATGCCCATTGGTGTCACCTAGTTCAGGTCACTAGTGACTCTTAGTCCAGAGTCAAACATGTCTCACAAATGACTCATTAAAAAAATGGACCTGATATCCGAACAGAGAGTTCTCAAAAGACAAAAAAGATATATATAGATATATATATATATATATATATATATATATATATATATATATAT
>LOJH01013588.1:14653-32513 GCA_001685095.1 Ellobius talpinus
GGAGGAGGAGGAGGAGGAGGAAGATGAGAATAAGAAAGTAACTCCAAGTGTCATCATCTTTTAGAGGCCTCTTGTGATCCCAAGGCTAGGCCAACTGACCCAGCTCTATGTCCTCACCTTGTTCCCAAGAGCAATTGAAACTGCAGGCTACTGCCGGGTAAAAAGGCTTGCTCCTGAGACAGTCCTTGCAGACAGGAGTGCTAGCAAGTAAACTTGGCCAGTGTTAAGGTTTTTAGGACCATCACTGACAGCCAGCCTCTTTCCAGAGTAAGCAGAGACCTCCCTAGGAAGCTTCCAGCAACATTTAGCTTGGCTTGGCAGTGCTGATCTCAGTAGCCCTCAGGTTTCAGTTAGGGCTCTGCAGTAAGTGGTTGTGTAGTATAATTGTTAAGAGCACAGCCTAGGGTTGTAGCTAGACTCTGCCACTTGATCTGTATGGCTCTTGGGAGGTTACTTAAATTATCTGAACTTTCTCTAGCTTGTCTGTAATATGGAGATAAACAACAGTGCTCTTATCTCCCTGGGTTATAATCAATACTATTACATATTTTGATCATGTTTTTTCTCCAACTCCTCCCAGGTCCTCCTACCACCCAACTTTATGTTCTCTCATTCTCTCCACAAAAAAGGAAATAAAATCAAACAAAAAGACAGCAAGACAAGAAATATGCCTAAATGGGAGTTTATTTTATGTTTACCAATTACTTCTGGGCATGAGACCTATCCTGAAGTAAGGCTGGCACATCGATTTTCCCAGCAGGTGCCAATTCCAAATAGTTTTTTGGTTGGGGTGAAACCCATGTCCAAACCCTTAGAACACTGCCTGACACGTAGTACATGCTCTGAGCTTATGCATTTTCTATTATTTTTCTGTCTGTGCCAGGGAGAGTTCATTTAAAGTCAAATTCCTGAGTTCTCCATTAATAGCTGGAAGTGCTGGCAGCTAGAATTGAGTCTGCTCTGGAAGCCAGCRCCACTGTCACACCTTCCCCTTTGGTCCCTCGCCAGAGCTAGGTGTCAGTTGCCATCTGTCATCCTACGTGAAGCTGGCTTCTTGGATTTTCATTATCTGCCTGGCTTCTAAAAGTAGTCTGTCATCTCTGGCCACGGCTTCAAGTGGTTCAAGGAGCAAAACACTGTTCCCGACAGGAAATTGTTAGTTAGTGGGTACATCTCAAGAACCACTCTACCAGGCCAGTCTGAGCTTTTTGGATTCCTTTCCCATAATGTTGNCCACTGTCACACCTTCCCCTTTGGTCCCTCGCCAGAGCTAGGTGTCAGTTGCCATCTGTCATCCTACGTGAAGCTGGCTTCTTGGATTTTCATTATCTGCCTGGCTTCTAAAAGTAGTCTGTCATCTCTGGCCACGGCTTCAAGTGGTTCAAGGAGCAAAACACTGTTCCCGACAGGAAATTGTTAGTTAGTGGGTACATCTCAAGAACCACTCTACCAGGCCAGTCTGAGCTTTTTGGATTCCTTTCCCATAATGTTGCAGAAAGTCATTTAGCCTCAGAAGACCAAAGGTCTTGGAGAGCATCAAAACTGGTAAAGGGTAGCAAAATGGAGCCATAGCATTCCAGAGCACTCTGCCCGGCCACATCCAAGTTTTTAAAAGGTGGCGCAAGAACTCTGTGACTTATACATCTGTTGAATGATGTGTACATAATATTCACTGTTGTAAGATCGTAAGTCATATAAATAACCGGAACTTAGATTTAATCAACAGAAGATAGGTTTGATGAATGTTGATGAATATATACAATGGCATATTATACAATCACTTTAAAGAATATGAACAGCAGTGTGGACAAGACACTTTCACATTTCTAAGGAAAAGAAATGGAAAATATAATCATGTATACACGTGTACATTTTTATTATACTCCTTTATATTCCTTTTGAATTTTGCATTATTAACCTAATAAAAATGTACCTCATTCTAATAAGTCCTTTTCAATATTCTTGCAAGGGGACCTGGAATTACCTTCCATTCCAGGAAGGGCCCACAAGAAACAACCAAGAACCTATACTATTTTGAGCTTTGCTTTGTGGTGCCATTCACACAGCCAGTACTCGGTGCCCACATGTGTTTAAAGCAGGCCCACTCTTCAACTTCTTATCTAGGTATTTTCTTCTCTTTGGTCAGGTTGGGTTTACTCAACCAACCAATGAGGTGTGGGCCACCTTGTTGGCACCCAGATGTGAAGATTTCTGGGGACTGTCGCCAAAGAGAAAAGGGGACTGGTATGAGCATTCCCCCCAGAGACCAGGCTGCTGTGTGTTCCCCCCCTCCACAAAACACTTCTAGAGCCATCTGTACTGAAACAGCCAAATGGCATGCCTCTGGCAATGCCTCTTTTGCCTGATCAGAGGCCTACAATTCAATGGGATGCAGTTGAGCCAAGCCCCAAGGCAGGTGTGAAAGGCCCCAGGGCACTGTGAACACAAGGGAAAGAAGACAGTAGCTACCCTTTCAGGATTCTCAGTATTCATCCTGGAAGCATCAGTGTTGGAAGGACTCTAGAGAGATAAACCTTGTGAATGGCTTTCACCCAGAGTTCTAAGGTGCCCTTGGGCTTCAAGGGGAGATTTTGGGTAGCAAGTGAGAGCTGAAACATTTGATTTCAAACTACTGAGTTAATACAAATGCCCCATAATTCTGTTGACTCAGTTGACTTTGGTAATAAGGTAATAAGGTAAATGACATAAATTTGAACTCAATGGGCATTTTTCTACTAACCAAGTATTGCTTTCTTTCTTTTTCAGAGTAGGATTCTATGGAAGATTTCATTAAAAGAGAGCCTTCAATTGCTTTAGATGCTCTCCTTTTGAGAGAGGAGGAATCCAACTCATAGGAAAGAAAAGGACTCTCCCAAGATCACACAGCCTGGGGGACTCACAGATGGCCTGAAACAGGCCCTCTTCCTCCCGGCTTAGGGAGTCTTATGTCTCAGTTCAGAACAGTGTTGGCCTAAGGATTTTCTCCCTATAGGATGATTGCTTGGCTAAAATGGATATTCCAGAACTCTTTGGCCTTCAACCCTAACCATCATTTTTCTCCATCATGCAGCCTTCTTTTGGAGCCTGAGCATTTTCTAAGCCCCAATCTAGGTTTCTTTTGGTGAAGGCACCACCCTGCTGCCAGCTCCCACTCTCCAGGGCTTCCTGGGATTCCCTCAAGCCAGGACTTGGGCCAGGAAAGCCAAAATTTACTACTTGCTCAACATGCCTTGGCTCCCAGCACCTGGGTCTGTGCTCCAAGCCTCTTGGCCACACTTCCTGGGGGCTCACATCCCTTGCCTTGTTCCTGCTCGTCCACCCCCTCGCTCCCAGGTGTTGGCCCCGTTAACACTCCTTTGCTGGCAGACATCCTCGGAGGCCCTCCTCCTTCACCAGCTCTCCTGAAACCACTGATGCTGCCTGAGACCTCCTGCCTTTTATCTTGCCCCAGAAGCCGAGCCCTCGGGTTCCTTAATTGTTCAGGTTGCTCTTTTCTGAACTCACTCCAATTGAGCTCCATAAATTGTAGATAATTGGACTGTCTCACTCAGATTACAAGCCCCTGGGGCAGTGTCTTCTTGGTCTGGTACAGCCCTGCCCACAAAGGGAGGAGGCAGGGGAGGGACGCAGGGAGGAGGCCATCCTAGCAGACCCCAGGGGAGAAGACAGGGGGTCACAACACCCGATTTCTCTGGCACCAACTTTTGCAAACTGGATCCCTGTTGCTTGCCTTATCCTTATTGGTCAGTAGTTGTGTAAAGGGCCAGCCTTTCTCCACTGACCATGTTGGCAGCAAGTGGCTACAACATAAAGTGGTTTCTCAAACACTGTCCAAGTCCTGGGTTTGGATGAAAGAATCTCCTTTGGGGACATCAGAATGAGTCACCAACAATTAGCTAGGGGGTTATGGGAGAAAGTTTAGAATACAGAGAAGCCTGGTCAATTTTCACATATTATCCCTTTCTCAAAAAAAAAGAAAAGAAAAGAAAGAAAGAAAGAAAGAAAGAAAGAAAGAAAGAGAAAGAAAGAAAAAAGAAAACAGATTATGCCACTTCCTATCTTGAGCACAGCTAGGAAGGTTGGCTTGGCTGCATCCTAGGCATCCAGGAAGATGCGAATGATTGGTTAAAGATATGGTTAAAGCAAGGAGTGAGGGACTGAGGCAATGATTCTCTACAGACTCAAGACAACCCATTTACCCACCCTGTCATGATTTCCCACCACTTTGGTAGTCTGATGGTCAGGATACACCCTAGAGAAACTTGCTGGCTAGTCTCACTGGATATGGGAGGCATTTTGCTCCCACCTCCACTCAGCTGATACAGGCTTATATCCTTCTGGTTTTCACTGTGTCAAAACTTCTTGTCACTGCCCATCAAGTCTCCTGAGGGCAATGAGCCCACCATCATACCCTCAAGGTGTGGAACAGATCCTGGAACTAAGGAATTGAAAGAATTCCTAAATGCCCTTATTGTCTGAAGTCTTTCGCATTCACAAGCAACGCAGAATCTAGCTGGTTCCTTCAGTTGTGTTTCTAAGACTGTGGAATTATCTCATGGGAAGTGAAATTGAGAGGTCCTGTCTCTCACCTCCAGTCTATCTGTGTACAACTGTTCTCAAGTAGAAGGTTTCTAAGATTTCCACAAAATGAGACTGGGAGAGGCAACTGAGCTCAAGTTAAAGGAGTACTCCATCTTTAATCAAAGACCTCATCTGAGAACTTCTCTTATATAAGATCTAAATGTCAATGTGGGGAGAGGGGTGCCAGAATAGGAACAGGCTTGGAATACCACCCAGAGAGGATTTGGACACTCATGCATCCATCAGAATTTCACTAAGCAGCTACTATATTTCAAGTGCCATTCCAGGGGCCTTCCATCACTCTGGCTGCCCAGTAGAAACGCTATGGAGGAACCCAACTGCAGGTAGGGAGACAAGCCTGTAGATGGTGTCACGATCACCACACTCAATGAAGGCAGTAGCAATGGTGAGAAGTAAATTTATTAGAGACAATTTAAGAAGTAAAGCTGTTTGGACTTGACAAATTGCACATGGAGGTTAAGGGGGAGAGAAATTATTCTGAGATAGCTAAAGCTCAGTTTCTGTTGCTAATGATGATGTCATCAGCTAAGGTAAGGAACATAGTACTCTGATTTTGTAGTTGTATGGAAGATAACAACCTTGGCGGGGAACACATAAAATTTGAGGAAATGGAGGAGGAAAGATAGAAGATACACAGGCCTAGAGTTCAACCAAGAGTCTTAGACTAAATGAAGGACTTTGATAAACCTCACTATGTGGCTATCTTTGGAGAAGATATATGCAGAAAATAAAACATGACAGCTAAGGGGATAACTTTCGAATTTTCCAACCTTTGGAATGCACATAAAGGACTGTACACGGTACAGCAGTGAAGGCCTAGAAGAAAGAGGTAAGGAGGTGGGAATGAGCCATGGTACAGGAGAATCATGAAAGCCGGTGGAGGATTTGAAAACACTGAAGTCGTTTGCACAAATGGTTTAGAGACCACGAAGGAAAAAGGTCTGGCATTTCTTTATGGCCCCTGCCCTGCCCATTGCCTGTGTAGTTAGTGGACAGCCCCATAGCCGTGGGTTGAAATATAAGTGAAAGTTGAAGAAATGGAGACAATGAGTTAGACCACACTCTCAAAAAATTAGTTGGCATCAAATAGATGAAGATGGTAGCTTAAGGGAAATACAAGCTTAAGAGAGGAGATGGGAGGGGTGTGTGTGTATGTGTGTGTATGTGTGTGTATGTATGTGTATGTGTGTGTATGTGTGTGTGTGTGTGTTCATTCTCAGTTATCAGAAGAAGCTGACAGAAGTTGAAGATTCAACAGAGAAGAGGACATGATGATATGATCCACAACATAGAAAGAATAATTAGCCTTGTACAGGGAAACAGTAAAAGGAAAAGGACAGTGGAAGACGGAAACAAGCTTTTAGTTATAGAAAGGGAGTGCCTACTCATGGCTGCTACTTACAAAGGTACAACAGTTTAAAATAGTGGCCAGGGAACATGGGAGGAAGTGGCGGCAGGAGAGAGAGAATGAATTCACAGGTTAAACTACATTTATAAACTAAAATTAGAAACCACATACTTGTAGTAGCACCCATACAAATGGCACCCAGGTTTTCTCTGGACATTCTGGCTGAAAAACAGGAAGTTTGGCTGTCATATCAATTCAAGGCTTGCAATTTTTAAGGCAAGAACAACAAACCGATAGGCAAGGCAGCTTGGGTGGTAATGTTAGTGATGGGAATAATCAATCCCTGGAGTCAGGATAGGTTGGGGATGGAGCAAGGATTACAGGCAATCAAAAGTCTAAAATTCTGCTGAGATGGAAGAGGTAGTGGAGGGGGAAGTAACAAATGCAGAAGACTGGTCTATTATTCTTGGGCTATCGAAAGGTTGAAGCAGTGAACTTCTAGGTGGTTCTGATGTAGGCTAGCAGGTAGCAGGTTGCTTTCCTGAGGTGTAGCAGAGATGAGATCTTTAGACTTGAAGCACCATGTGGCCAGGCTGGCTCTAGGTGGAAGTGGCAACGGAAAGCTTACAAGCATTCCTTGTAATCCTGGCACCCTAGAATCCCTATAGAAATCAGAAAGTCATGCCCAAATTGCAGCCCTGAAGATGCAGCCCCAATCGGCTTGAGCTAGCTCCAAGAAGCCATACTTCCTAAAAATTTTCCAAGCAATTTCAGGTTGGAAATGGTGGAGATAGAGACATGGGTAGAACAAACCATCAGCAGCAACAGCGATCAGTCAGCATTTCAGCCAGAACCGAGGGATATAAGCCTGCCCCGACAGAAGCCTGCCCCACACTTTGTTGAGAAGCTGCACTAATCTACGGGTGGAGAGATAAGAATTTAGAGGACAATTGGCTTTACAGTACCAGGCACGTGTTTCCTCCTGTGGAGGGGGCCTTAAATCCAGTCAGACAGTAGTTGGTTACGACCATATCATTTATTGCACCCGTGGGTCTATCTTGTCATGCTGGTCAGGGTTGAACTTCACAGGAGTCACAGCCGAGTAAGACAGTTGGAGACTTTTCCCCCACAGCAGCTTATGGAGCACCTTCTAGCACTATGGACGCTGGCTAACAGAAATGAAGCTTCCTAATCAGTACCAACTTGATTTCTCCAAGTCCTCTGACTGAGGAATGTGGAATCTTCAACAAGTTCTGATGGGCGATCAAGAACAATGGCAATAACCTGTATTGGTCTGGGGGATTTACAGAGCACCTCTCACCAACAATGCAATGTCTCATGCCTGGCAGAGGACTTTGTATTTGCTAACTGGTGGTTTCTGGGAGAGTCATAATCCCCTATGTGGGCTAACTCCAAATAAATTATTTTTATAGAATATATATATAGAGAGAGACAGCTTACAAAATAGGTTTCTATATGTCTTTTTCAAACATCCTTAGTGTTAGTTTTTGCCTCCTGTCACTTCCTCCCCAGCTCTGCACTCCCATCTCTCCCCATTATTGTCCCTTGTCCTTCATGTCATCAATGTCCCTTCGTTAATGCAGAAACTCACGACTGGTGAAAAGTGCAGAAAATAACTGCCTTCTGAGTGCTTGCCTGTAAATAGGACATCTCCATCACTGCCTCCACACAGAACTAAGGCTCCATCTCAGAGGAGGGGACCGAAAGACTGACAAGCAGAGGTCTGGGAGCATAGAACTTTCTGTCTAGATATGATAGGATGGTTGCTCGTGAATTCACAGCAAGGTGGTTGCCCACACAATATGTGCTAATGATCAGCACACTCAACATTTCAGCACGGAAATGGAAGGGAGGGACCCATGAGCATCTAACCTTTGCTAAGGAGCTACTGATAGGTGATGGCTGCTGGGGAGGGAAAGTTGGTTTTCTTTAAGGATACGGCCTCTGGTAGGTAGGCTCCATGCTCCAGTGGGTGGCCTCACACCCATGAATATATGGGCATAAAAACTGAAGTCGGTGGATTAAAGAATTTTTCAAAGGAGGGCATGCAGTTGGAAAGGGGTGGGAAAGAAGAGCCAGAGCTGGGAAAAGTTAAGGGGAGGGCTAGGAGGTGAATATGAACAAAACACATTGTATGAATGTATGAAATTCT
This sequence comes from Ellobius talpinus, assembly GCA_001685095.1. NCBI lineage: Eukaryota > Metazoa > Chordata > Mammalia > Rodentia > Cricetidae > Ellobius > Ellobius talpinus. Next base: position 22,777 of record LOJH01013588.1, read on the forward strand.
CAAATTTAATAAAAATATGATATTAAAAATCCTCTGACAATGGTGAAGTGAAATGACAATGTGGACAGATGGAGCAGTAGAAAAGGTTATAACCCCAGAAGGAATGCGTTTGCTAGGAGGAAGACTCCTTACCCAGCAGTGCGGCTCAGTGGTGCAGAAGCAGCTGCAGGGATTTAACGTAGCCCCACCCCGTTTTGAAGCCCCGCAGTGCTTGGGTTGGGGAGGATCTGGGTGGTGCCAAAACGGTGCCAGATGAACCTAATTTCACCAGTTAGTGTGGAAGGTAGAGCAGGAGCACTTCAGAGGTTTTAAGAGCAGGGATGTCTGTTGACCTTTGAGTTTCATTTCCACCACACAGGCTGGAAGCAGGATTGGGACCCTGCTGTGCTCCAGGGGTTCCATTTGCATTGGTAATGACAGAGCTTGAGAGCCAGAGATCCCAGATGGATGGGGGTGAGAGAATAGAACACTGTGATCCTGAGACTCCGGTGCTTCTCACTCTTTTCCCCACCCTACAAAAGGCTGATTAACAGATTTGGGGGCCCTTTCACTTCAAGTGGGTTTCTTCTAGTGACTGTTCCATCATATCTCTCAAACTCCTCTCAGCCATTTACTCTGTGCAATCATCCATGGCCTCCAACTTGAAAGGACAAGCTCTTGACTTGATTTCACCAAGCTGCCTTTTATTCAAGAGCCAGAGAACTCAGGCTGATGATGTGGCTCACAAAACCTTAGGTTCCATTCCTAGTGCTGCCAAGCAAAAAGTCAAGAGAACTGGTCCAGGGGCCTCATGATTTGTAGCTGGCCTGCTATGTCTGCTGGATCATTGGATACAAAGATTGATTGGCATTTACTTCCAGTGGCTTGGTTCTTTCAGGCAAGTGAGACATTATAGGAGTCTCAGAGAAGATAGAAAAGATCTCACAGTTAAAAGAAGTCATGACTTTGACCTCCAAGCACTTCTTACTAAGTTAATGTCAATGAGAACAATGACTTGGGTGAAGTTTTGAAAACAAACTACGAAAGAATCCTATGTCAATGGGGCCTATGATGGGCTCTGCTGTGAGCTAGCTAATCTAAGTGTACTTTCCTTCTTCCCTCCCTCCTTCCCTCCATCCCTCACTCCCTCCCTCCCCCTCTCTTTATTAAGAAAGAATATGTAACCCAAGCTGGCCTCAAAAAAACTCCTGATCCTCCTGTCTCAACCACCCTCCCAAATCCGTTTTCGAAGAAAAAGCCATGGTGGTGGCAGTCTTGCCCTCTTCTCCAGAGCTGTTGTGCCCAAACAGGACCTCACCCTAGCTAGCCTTGCCAAAACAGCCAATTAGTTTCCAAGAGATAGAAAAAGTATCCATAGAAGGTTCACAGCCTGGGACAAGTAGAATTTCAGGATGGCTTCCCCCTTAACAGTACGGTGCTGCACCATCCCCTTCCCTAAAGTGAGGGTGAGACCCTTAAATATAATGCACAGTAATTCATATTATTGCATTGTTATATGGGGAAAGAGATGTTTCATGTGTAATTAAGGTCCACAGTCAGTTGACTTTGAGTTTAAAATAAATGGAAATTATTCGGAGTGGATCTAATTTAATCATGTGAGTTCATAAAACCAAGAAACAGTGTTGCTGCACTTAGATAGCCATAGGCGAATTATAAAACTGTGCATGAAGTTGACACATTATATTAAAACTAATTGAAAGCGGGGGGATAGGCTGGGGTGTAGGTCAGTGTTAAAGTATTTTCTCTCTGTGTTTTTTTCCAAGACAAAATCTCATACAGCTCATAGCAGCTTTGAACTTGTTATGTAGCAAGAGATAATCTTGAACTCCCAATCTTCCTGCCTCCATCTTCCAATTGCTGGAATTATATGCCTGCAATATCACAGCCAGATTTCAGTAATAGAACACTATTAGTATGTGCAAAGCACAGGATTCAATCCCTAACACCAAACCAAACCAAACAGAAACAAGAACAAACCCTCAACTCAGTATATGTATTATGACACAGATGCGCCCATACTCAAATGCATAGTACATACACACGCACACATTGATAATACAAACTAAAATACAATCTTTTTATTTGGTACACAATTCTGCTAAGAAGAAGAAAAGGAGCTATATAGAGAGAAAATATTTGTAAACCATGTATTTGATAACAGTCATCATCAAGGCTATATAAAGTCTCTAAATATAACAGATACACCACCCAATTAGAAAATAAGGAAAAGGCATGAAGGAACATGTCACTGAAGAACATCTGTGGATAGTAAGTATGTAAATGCAAAGATGTTCAACATCACTAGCCATTAGATAATTGCTAATTACAACCACCTATCCAAAAGGCTGAAGGAAATCATGGCAATGCCAAATGCTGGTGAGGATGTAAGAAACAATATCACACATTTCTTGCTGGTGGGAATACTAATGTATAATCTGGAGAGGGCTGGACCAATTTCTTTAAAACTATACAACCCATTACCACATAATCCATAATTGCACTCTTGGATGTTTATTACAGAGCAAAAAAAGCAAAATAAAACAGGGTTGACACAAAAATCTTCACACATTTGCTTATAACAGGCTTTATTTTCAGTGGCCAGAATTAAAAACCACTACAATGTTCTTTACTAGGCAATTGATTAAACAACTTGTACGTTCATAATATGGGCTGCTATCTAACAATAAAAAAGAAATGAACTATTGATACTTGCAAACACACAGAGGAGACTGAAAAGCATTATGCTGAGTGGACAAAAATTGATTCACAAAACGCTACATACCGTATGGTATATAACTTTCTCAAGATAATTACAGAGTTTGTGGTACTACATGGTAAACTTTAAAGCCAGGATTGGTTCTGAATCTTGACTGCGTTTGGTGGGTGGTTTCAAGAATCTACACATGATAAAATGACCTAGAGCCTAACAGAGCCAGTCTTCAGCGTGATAGTGTACTACACTTTCATAAGACCTGACTATTGATGGGGCCACTGAGAATGCTCAGTGCTTAAAGACACTTGACATGAAAGTTTGATGACCTGAGGTGGATCCCTGAAAAAAAGGCAAAGACCCAGCTCGACAAAAGTGCCCTCTCACCTCCCCATGTGCTGGCTGGTTTTATGTCAATTTGACACAAGCCAGAGTCATCAGAGAAAAAGGAGCCTCACTTGAGAAGAGGCATCAACAAGATCCAGCTGTAGGCAAGCCTGTAGAACATTTTCTTAATTAGTAATTGATGGGAGAGGGCACAGCCCATTGTGGGTCATCCCTGGGATGGTCGTCCTGGGTTCTATAAGAAAGCAGGCTGAGTAAGCCCTGAGAAACAAGCCAGTAATCAGCACTCCTCCATGGCCTCTGTATCGGCTCCTGCCTCCCTGCTTGAGTTCCTGTCCTGACTTCCTTCAATGATGGTCTACCACATATAAGTGTAAGCAAAAAAAAAACCTTTTCCTCCCCAACTTGCTTTGGGTTGTGGTGCTTCGTCATAGTAATAGTAACCCTAACTAAGGCAGCCACACAGCACACAGAGTGTGGATAAAAGGGGAACGAGGGAGAGAGAGAGAAACTGTTTGACATTGGAGGAACAATCATATTGGTAATTACTTATGACAAGATCCTCATGACAATGACCTCAGGTTGACCTCCAGCGATGACAGTAATTCTTGACCAACAGCTGGCAAGAAAATGGGGACTTAAGTCCTACAATCACAAAAAACTGAACCCTGCCAGCAACCAGATGAATTGCAGCCCTGCAGACACCTTGATTCTAACCTGGGGAGGCCTGAACAGAGAACCAGCTAAACTCTGCCCAGTCTCCAGATGCATGGAAACCATGAGCCAAGGAGCCCTGCTGTTTTAAGTCATTAAACATATGATAATTTGTTACACAACAGTAGACGCTAATGCACACCCCCAAGGCTGAGATGCCATTAAACAACCGAGAGCTTTGCTTCCAAAGGCCACAGCCTAGACCTACATAGTCTGACAAAAGAAAGCAGCAACATCAGCAGAGACAGTCTCAGAGTTGAAACAGATGCTCATGGTCTTTCCCCAAAAAATGACTTTTCAGTTCAGAGTCTTGAACTGCCTCCAAAGCACCCCAGCTCTGCTGGCTGCTTGACCCTGCAGTCTGCTGTCACATCCCAAGTATGCTGTTCACAATCACAAATGAATTGCACATTGATGGCACCGTGCACTTGCCCTTCTTGCTGCAGATGTTCAGCTGTAGCTAATTCCCTTTGCAGCTTTCCTGGCCTTCCTTCGCGTGGTGGCCTTGCACCCAGAGTCCCAGCTGCTCTCAAAACTGTGCCCTGTCCACAGCCAGCTGCACCAAGCCAGTCAGAGCTTCAGATGCTAGCCCCTTTCCCCTTCCTTCCAGACCCTAGATCCCAACCCACCAGGCTGGCCCTCAATGAATGCTACAGAGGCCAAAGACATGAGGGAAGCTTGCACAGTGGCCTGGAAACTTCCTTTCTGTCCTGGTTGCTGCTGCAGTGTATCAAGATCACTGACGTCCTTGGGCTGCCAGAACAAAAGTACTCCCAACGATGACGCTGAAACTGAAAGTTATGTTCTTACTCTTCTAGGGACTCTAAGGCCACAATCAAGGTGCTGGGTAATTAGGTTTCTGCTAAAGACTCTTTCGGGCTTGCAGGGTGATGTCTTCTCATCCAAGTCTCATGTGGTAGAAACTTCCTCTTCTAGCCTCTCTTCCTCTTCTAGCAAGGCACTAGCCCTATTGGATCAGGGTCTAGTCCTTATAATCTCATTTGACCTTTACAGCCTTCTTCCAGGCTCCGTCTCCCAATAGTCACATTGGAAGTTAGGGCCTCCATATATTAGCATAGGTGGGACATAGCTGTCAGTCCACAGCAATCACCCTCTACTACCCTGCCAGATTTACAATCCGGTGGCAGGTTTTGGTGAGAAGTGCAAGAACCGCCTACTTGTTCACATCCTCACAGATAGGCATTGTCCTGTTTCCAGCTTTAGGAGGCAGTTCCAGACTGGGGCCAAATGCATGTCTCTTAGAGTTTTAATGCCTTGGCTGGGTTTCTGAGCTTCAGTTTGCTGCTGTCAAAGGGACAGAATAATATAGTTTGTTTCTCAGTTTGAAAGCTCAGCGTCCGCACCTTGGACGAAGTCGGCGCGTGGTACAGAGGAGTGGCCTAACCAGCTGCACTGCCCAGACCACTCTCCATTCCTGTCCCTGCATGCTCTCTCTGCTCAAGACCCTGTTCTCCTTTACTCTGGGGTAGGAAATAGTATTATTCCATATCCTTTGACTAGAGACTGAAGTAGACAGAATTTATAAGACTGTCCCTAGGATTCCAAGTCATAATTCCTGGAATCTGTGAGCTATGACTCCCACAGTCAATTATATTTCATGGCCCATTTGCCCTTACAAAAGGGAGACCCTAATACATGCTACAGCACAGACAAACCTGTTATGCTACATGAAAAAAAACTGATAAACACACAAGCATACACACACAAGCATACACACACACATATGTCAGGAAGTGGTGTAGCATACCTTTAATCCCAGCACTCAGAAAGCAGAGGCAAGCAGATCTCTGTGAATTTCAGTCTGCCCTGTTCTCTCAGAGTGAGTTCAAGGATAGCCAGGAGTACACAGAGAAAGCCCTTCTCTAATATGTGTGTGTGTGTGTGTGTGTGTGTGTGTGCATGTATATTCTGGTTTCCCTTTGTGCAGGAAAATAAGCTATAAGATGAAATAGACCTTTCCCTCCTCAAGTTGCTTTTTGTCATGGTCTTCATCACAGCAACAGAAAGCAAAGGAAGTTTTGTTTGTTTGTTTGTTTATTAATAGGTTCAGTGTTTCATTTTGGGAGGATAAGAAAGTTCTGAAGCAGATGTTGGTAATGGTTACATAACAGTATAAGTGTATATAAACTGCTATATTACACATATAAAAGGGCTAAGAGGTATATTCTGTACATATTACCACCATAAAAAAGAGATCTGATCAACTGATGTATAGATAATTAAAATGAGGTACATTTACACAATGGAATATTGTTCAGTTGTAAAGAAATATAAAATTATGGAATTTTAAGGTAAATGGGTGGATCTAGAAAAAAGTCCTCCTGAGTGAGGTAACCCAGACACAGAAAGACAAACATTACTTATTTTATCTTGCTTGTGAATGTTAGATTTGAATCTTTAGATATGTGTCTTTCATTTGGAATATCCACAGAGTTCAGGAAGGTAGTAATGGGGCTGGGGGTGGCCTTTCAAGAGAGAGGACAAAGGAGAATAATGAAACAGAAGGATTAAATGTTGTTGGGAATGGGAGGGCAGAGGGTAGGAGACAATCAGTGGAGGGATCACTAACACTAAAGACCTTTTCAAAAAGTCATGTGGAAACTCACTTGCTATTGAAGCTTCCAGAAATACACACACACATATAAAATGAGTGTAAATGGACTTGCCCTGTAACAGGGTGACAATACCCCTGCTAGACATTACAGGCTAACAAATAAAAGCCCTAGTGTCAGGAATGGGTTATCTCTTAGTGTTATTAGTCACTGAGAACCCATCGACGTCCTAAACATTGCAGGCAATTGCCAGCGCTCTTAGTTATCCTCCATAATTTGATAGTAATGCCTTATTGCCAAAGAGACCACATTACCTGAGAAATCAAATTGATACTCATCTGAAATATATGTCCATACTGACTAGCTATCACAGGTTAGAAGATGCTATACACACTAGAGGAGAAAGTAATTGTCAAGCTTATCCAGCTGCCAGTCTCCAATAGCTACAATAATGACTGGCCCGGAAAGATACACCCACTGGTACAATCGTGACAAGAATGTCATAGGAGTAACCAATCACTTTCTTATTGGATTTAAGGCTTGCTATACAAGATAAAACTCATACCTGGAACTGTTCTGGGGGCCAAGAACCTATGACCAGATAGACCATAAACCCCAGGAGGAGAGCCTAGTAAACTAACTCCTAAGGACTCATTCTTTATAATCATAGGTTAGTACATCTCTCAAGTGTCATCAGAGAAGCTTATTTTTGTGGTAGATAGTGATTATCTCAGAGACTAAAACAGGACAAGGTGTAGAGAACAAGAGACTGTAAGATGTTCACCCCTACATGGGACATCTATATCACACCCCTCCTCCCAAGGCTCAAGGATCAATAAGACCCAGAGGCAGTAGGCGACTATAACAAAACAGTGTTTTCTGGACCCAGCAGGGAAGTTGCATATAAGAACCCACAACAGTCGTGATGGCAGTCAAAAGATCTGTGCAAGCTTAAGCCAGACCAAATCTCAACACGGAAAGGGGAGGAGGGCCTTAAGTCTCACTACTAGCTGGGATACTACTCCTAATTGATAGATGATGGAGAGGAGGAATGCATTTCCTGCAGGAATGTGACCCTGGTTGGGCAATCACATTTCAGTAGAAGTCTACACATTTAAGAATATATAGACCCTACAAATTAGACTTGGTAGGTGTACCCTTGCCCTCACAAAACTGGGGCCAGGCATGGATCTGGGAGCAGCTGAGGGAGGGGAAGTAAATATGATCAAAATACATTGTTGGAAATTCTCAAAGAACTAATAAAGGAGAAAGGAAAAGGAGGACCTCTGGATGGATCTAATCTAATTATGTGAGTCCTTAAAAGCACTGAACTTTCTCCATCTGTTGGCAGAAGGCAACGACAAAAAGATGAGAAAGACTTGAGGCACTGCTGCCAGTTTGAAGAGGGTGCATGAGAAGAAATGCAAGCAGCTTCTCTGAGCAGTGAGTGACCTCCCGTGACAGCCAACACGGAAATGTGGTCAGAGACTTACAGCCAGCCACCAGGAAGCGGAGGCTGCCAATAACCTAAATAAACTTGGGATTTGATTCTTACTTGGCTCTAGATTTCCAAGGCAGCTCAAACCTTGATCTAAGGCTTATGGAGATGTACAGAACACAGCTGAGCCCACTCAGATCTACAGAGCTGTGAGCTTGTCCATGGGTGCTGTTATAAGCTGCTATGTTTGTGCTAACATGTTACAGCATTCCCAGAAAGCTAACTCACAAGTCTAGGGAGCTTAGTTAAAGAGAGAAGGTCACGTCAGGCCTTGCAATGCATTGCTGGCAGCTGTGCTCATTAAGATACTTCTCTATAAGCATATTCAGCATGTTTGAGTGACTCCTGTGTGACAGATACTAGGCTCAGGCTTGACAGTGCAATAGCAGGACATGGCTCTATCAGTGAAACTTGCAGCCTGGTCCCCGGACTGGACAATGATGGTCCGTGCTTCTGGCCAAGGCTGAAAGCTGTGACATACAAGAAGCCTCACCAACTACCAGCCCCCCTAAGTATTTAAATGTTTAGTACCAGCCACTAATGGTTCTTCAGGGAATGGCAGAAAGGGACAAAGATAAGAAGCTGCAAGCTGGGAAACCTATCTGAGACCCAGAACCTGGGTGTTATTAGCATATAGGCACTCCCCAGTGGTGTTTCAGGAATTGAACAGGGCTCTCAGTGTCTTAAGATAACTTAAATTAAACTATATGCCAAGTATACTGAAACATTAGAGAAGGCAGGATGTGACGTGTTCCCTGAGGTCATTTTCACAATTGCTAGTAGGCATTTGGAAAGGGAACCCATATGAGCAGGACATTATGGCAAATGCACTTTGTGGCTATTAAAATGTGGTTGGGGATGGTGAAAGACTGCCAAAAGATGGCAGAGATACACAGTAGAGATGGGCAAGAGCCCAGGCTTGCAAAGCAAAATGAGCGGGAGTGGGATTCAAGATGGAGAGGCCAGGAAGAAAGAGGCAATGATTGACAGGGAGGCTCCAGCCTCTGCTGCTCGGAGGTTGGGTGGAGATTAGGTTTTGGAGACCGAATCCCACTTTCAGGCCCTCCTGGGCAATACTGAGGCTCAAACATTGGGGTAAGTGCCAAGGACAGCTCAGAGCTCTCCAGCCCTTAACAGCCCTTCCTGACTCATGGGTAATCATTGTTTATATGTTTGTTTGCAAGATTGGTTTCTGCTTCAGTGAGGGGAGCTTGGATCCCTGCCATGGGAGCCCGGGTTCTGACTTAAACAGCCCCTCTTGGGGCAGACTGTTGCCTCCCTGGCCTGTTTGGCTGACTTTCTTCTGCCCTCGCTGTTTGTTAGACTCATGAACAGTGGACAGAGATGTTTGTAGTGGGAGGAGTCTGGTCCTTCAGAACTGGCCAGAGAAGCAAAGGGCTCTGGTTCACCACAGGCCCAGACATCTGTGGGGGGGAGCTCTGGGCAGGAACTCAGGCTCTATGGGAACCCTGAGAAAAGCAGACTGAAATCCTGCCCAAGGAAAGATGCAGTTGTCCAAGGAGAGCTCCATTTCAATGCATATGGTAAGTTTTTTGTTGTGCTTATTCAGGCTGTAGCAGCTGCAGAGGGAGAGGCCCATGAGGGGGGCAATGGGGCTAGAGCTGGGTGGCAGGGAGGGGACATGGTGAAGGCTGGGTTAGTACAAAAGGAAGAGCCTAGCAAGGGGAAAGAAACAAGCTGAGACTGGACAGAGAAAGTTGTGGGGAAGGCAGGACTGTTTGAAGGGAGGGGGCAGCTGCAGCCTATGGCTGGGTGTGAGCCTGACTGGAATGGTTCATGATAAAGATGTGGCCCAAGGAGGGAGGGAGGATGTGAGAAAGCAACTCTCTCTCTCTCTCTTTCTCTCTCTCTCTCTCTCTCTCTCTCTCTCTCTCTC